>JARYHS010012519.1:198738879-198975690 GCA_031002005.1 Vandiemenella viatica
CACATCACAATTTGTATTACAATTATATATGGCATAATAGTTTATATACAAAGTTTGTATTACAAAATTATTTTGACATATCAGCTCTATACAATATTATTTTGTCATGAAAAATTCTATACAATTTTTATAGTAACAATAATCAGAGTTGATATAACTATTGATGATTGTGTTACGTTATTAATATACAATTCTGTAATAATTCTGAAAGTGAGGTGGTATAATAATTCTATTTTGGATATATGCCTGGGTTATATCGTAATATTTGCGTCCCTTAAGAAGTGAGCTATAGCTTGATACCGTCTGTTGTCAGTTCTCATGAGGAGATGATTGAAGTAGGCAGGGAATATTATTTTAGTCAGTCTATTGTATAGATTATTTTGTGGAGTTCGGTAAAGGGTGCATGTCAATATATATGATTTAGGTCTGCTTTCTCGTTGTCAACAGGGCAGAATGGGGAGTTTGCGCGCCAATTCTATGGAGGTGTTTGGGATAACATCCGTGTCCCAATCTTATGCGAATGATAGATGTTTTGTATTTCTTGCGAGTTTGATTATTCGAAACCATGCTTTGTGTGGAATGTGGGGTTGGATCGATACGTAGTGTTTCCCTTTGTATACTTGTGATGAAGTCCATGTGTTTGCCATTTGTAAGGGCCTCTCTTTTTATAGTTCTAATGAAATCAGTGTGGAGTGGTGTATTGTGCTGTCCTTCCAGAGTGCTTTCTTTGCTAGTTTGTCGACCGTCTCGTTGTATTGAATGGACGCATGGCCCTTGATCCATAATAAATGGATTCTTTTCCTTCTGCGGAGGCTATATACTGTGGTTGACAGCGCACCCACAATGAATATAATCAAATCATTATTAATTATATTCATATTTCTTTCTTTTTTTCCTTTTTTATTATATTCAAGTTTATTAATTATTTAATCTGGAACGTGTAAATTAATTGTAAATAATGAGGGTTGTCTGGATAGGTTAAATGTATGTTTAAAACCAGGGCGGCCAAAGGTATAGTTTATTATAAATTAATTTTTCTGTAAACGCATGGCTCAGAACGCTTAAATATTGAAGGCTAGAGACTGCCATTTCGACCGTTGAGGGTGGAACAATGGAGCAGGCGAGGCGACAAGGTGACGCCGGGCCACCCGGCTTGAGTCCCGTTGGAATTCGGTCAACGAACTACCCCACCTTGCCGCTATCCCGAAGGCCAAGTAGGAAACGCGCGAAGGAGTCAGCGAATGCGACGCGTGATATTAAACACGTGACGACGGAAATGTGTAGCTAGCCAATCCTGAACATTTATTGGGGGCTACAATACTAATTCCGTGGAGTTCTTTTGCATGTGGCGAGCAACTAGCCGAGGAAGAGGAAGGAGCCATTTTAGAGACACTTCTGTCCAAGACGAGCTGATGAGCGACGTGACTTGGGTCCAAGACGAGCTGGTGAACAGACGTGCTAGCCGGCACGCTTTCTGATGATCATTGTGGTTGATCATTTCTTGCTTTGGGAAAAGCGAGATGTTGAGTGGCGTGCTTGCCATTATTGGAAGTTATGCTAATAACGCGGTCGTAGCCGCTTATTTAGCTTCCATTGCTGCAGTGGCATTGTGTTTGTCGCTCACCATCACGGCGATGATACTATGGTAATGTACCAGAAACGACGGTCACTATCCAGTGGATTTTAACAGACTTATGTGCCCTTAAGCGACGCCTGGGTTAAGACTCTGCTCCCGCCACTTAAATTCTGAGCTAGCTGGATTTATATTTCAATTCAATTTTTTTTTAAGCATCTTGCTGTTTGTTAATTCAATTTTGATGCTTTTCATTCACTTTATACGGCGCCCCCTGGGATTTTCCTTTGTACAGTAAATGTTAGCTTCAATTTGATGGCCTGTGTTGCCATATGTATTTCAATGTTAACTTTGCTGTTTTTATTACTTGTTTGAGATATTTCATTCAGTTTTGTTTGCTTACTCCGGCGAATTGTAAACGTCGGGTATTGCTTGTTTTTGCTGATCTAATTGTGTTTAACGTAACGTTAATTACTACCCGACCTTGTAAGGCCATAAGACTCAATAAATGAGGTTTTATTTGTGTCTGAAATTCATGGTTCTAGTTAGTAACCTATTAGATCCCCTTTAGCATCATTATATATGTTTTTCATTTCAGGATTTAATTATAAATCCCCCCTCCCTTTTATGCAACTGATATTCACATTTGGCCAGATTGTATCTATTACAATTGGCACCCAACGTTTCGGGCTTTTGCAAGTCGAAATTATTTTGAGAATTTACAAGTCTAAAAAAAATCCATGGATGTGACCTGTGTTGATTTATTTTTATTTTAGAATAAGTTTTATGTTGAAATTTGTTTGCTTTGTTTGCCATGCTTGATTTAAATCTAAATGTGTGATTTATTTCAATCAGTTGTTCAAGTATTTTCGTTCACTTGCATCAAGCATGGTTAGTTTAAAATTAAAGATAGAGTCAGTGCTTTTGAAATTTTAATGCATGGTAAAAGTTAAGATTTTTCTTTATGCTGATTTTGCTCATGTGTTGAGGTATTTGTGTCGCATGAAACATCGTTGTTTTTCCTTGTTGTTCAATTTTGGATGGGTTTATTTCATGTTGAAGGGATTTATGCGCGAAATTTGTTTAATGCTGTACTTTTCGAGTTAAATCGTGCCGGTTTTATTTTGTTTCGTTGTCGATTGTTCAAATTGTTCGGAGTTGAAATTTTGTATCTTACGATCAAATCTATGAAGTTGAGATCGCGCACCATTAATAGGGCAGATCAATCTATTGTTCATAAATTTCCGAGCAAACTAACGCGATGGATCAAGCACCGGAAGTACACGAAATGCCGTTGGCGGACGAGAGTGTAATGATACTCCTAGTTAGCGTTCATTCAAATGCATCATTAGATGGGGAACAGTTAGGAATTTTTCCAACCCCAGACAATGAAACCGTTCAAAATCCACCCATGCGGCAGAAGTTGAAACACGTGCGTCGCAAAGCACGGCAGAATTGCCACAGCCCGCGTTACAATTTCAAAGCATACTTGACGCGATGGCGGACATGAACAACAAATTAGCTTCGGAATTGAGTAAACAAATAAGTCAAAATTCTGTCTCATTAGGGGGAGTTAAGTCAAAAATTTGAATCACAAAGTGCTTTATTGAAGGGCATGGACGGAAAATTGTCCGTTTTTCGCGAGGAAATGACCCGTGAAATGAGTGCATTCAAATCGGAGATGCGAGCGAATGTTTCAGTGTTGGAGAGACGCACAGATACGATTCAGGCAACATGCACTGCATTGCAGGAATCAAGCGCGGAAATCTCGAAGCGTTTGGACGCGACCGAAAAATCTGTCGAGCACGTGCGGCAAGAAAGCCACCAGAGTCTCGGTCAGATCTCGGAATTTGTCCACGAGATTAAGGATAATACTGAACGAAGCTTGCAGGCTGTAAATGCAAAGGTGTCGGAGGTCACAAGTTCGGTTGAACGAGTACAAACGGCACAACAGGATTTGCAAGCGTCACAGCAAACACTGCGCAGAACACTAACTCAAAACTGGCGCAGTTGGAATCCAAATGAAGGAAGTGAGTATTCCAACGCTAGCGGGAGTATTGTTCACGCGAATTACGCACAGTACGCAGCAGCTAATATCGAGCTTAAGTTGCCACGTTTTGGGTCTCGCAAAGACGTAAATCCTAGGATTTATCTTACCGAAATGGAGCGGTATTTTGAAATCAAAGGAGTGCCTGATTCCATGAAGCTTGTGTTAGTCGAGGAATCATTTTCAGAAACAGACAGACTCTGGCTGAAAATTGCGTCCGAAACTAACTTATCTTACGCCGAATTCAGAGTCCTGTTTCTTGAGACCTTCTGGTCGAAAAAGATCCAGAACCAGGCGAGGATAAAGCTGTACCAAGGAAGGTACATTCCCAAGTGGCATTATTCGATGGAAAGCTACGTGAAAACTTTGCTGGTGCAGTGTAGGCAATTCGACGACAAAATGACGGACGGAGAGTTCATAGAGATGGTGATCGCGCACTTTGGTCCACAAGTGCAGTCACTCATTAACCCCGTGGTCATTCGTACGATACCAGAACTGCTAGAAACCGTCGGTAACCTGACAGAATCGGGAAAATGGCCGATAATCTGGCGAGACAAGACGCGGAACGAAACCATGGCGAAGCGCAAAGCGAGTCTAAGCGACCGCATGGCGGCAATAAAGCTTCCTATGCTGATGGACAGAATGGGAAATCTTCCAATCAAAATTCCGGCAATCGTAATGGAGGGAAGAAATGGAAGAACGGAAATGCACAGTGGAAGGATGATAAAAATCATCAGCGGTCGGGAAACAACCGATCCGCGTATCCACAAGAATTTCCAGTGAACGCGATCTCGATTGAAAACGCGGAACCGGAAATGTGTGCAAAGGCGACGGAGGAAAATGTGGGCGGCGTTAACAACGCGTCTAATTCCCCGCCGTCACAATGAGATTTTTCGGGGGACGCTGCAAACGCCGACAGCATTTGCCTCGGCAGTTTGGAATATTGGCGCGGCGAAGGACCGGAAAATATCGAGAAGAAGAAGATATGGTATCCGGCGACAGCCTCATGGCGCGCGCGAAGTGTCCCCGTGTAGATATTATTGCATATGGCATACGGGCGAATATTTTAATTGACTCGGGATCGTCTGTCTCCGTAATGTCTAAGAAATTTCTGCTACGCTTGAAAGATAAGAATCCGCGGCTAAAAGAAATTCCCACAACGCAAGTTACGGTGGTTCCTGCAATAGGAAAGAGAGAAAAGATCGTTAGCACGCAAGCGCTAATCCCCGTGAAAGTCGCGAATAGCGAGTTAATGTTGCCACTACTTATAGTACCCGGTTTGACGCAAGATGTGATCGTTGGATGCGACCTCTTAGCAAAACGTAAAGTCATTCTGGATTGGGGAAATAAGACGGTGACAAATTTGGTTCCGGAGGTGTTGCATTGGAAACATGAGGCCTGTGAGCAGAGCCTTGGAATAAATAGTTCCAAACCAATGCAAGACACCGCGGACGCGAAGGCAATTTGAATAACGGAGGAAGAGCTATATGCGCATCAGCTGACGAGCAAAATCTCATACCACAGAACCCAACCGACAAAATGCGGGAAAAAGGAAAACTTGACGCCAGCACGGAAGCCAAAGCTATGCCGATACTGACGAGAAACTTGACGACAGCACCACAGTCAAAGCCAAAGCTATGCCGATGCTAATGAGAAACTCGCGATCATTTCGTGCGGGATGAGACTGCGTCTGATTCGTATCAATGTAAAATTTAAGGATCAACCCGAGAAGAATCCCGAGGATGACATCAAGAAAGCACATGAATTCTTGGTAGAGAAAGCTACGAAGCGGCAACGCAAGCACGACGGATTGCGGACGCAAACGTTTAGCGTCGGGCAGCAGGTGCTACTTAGGACTATGACCCCGTCTGACGCACAGCGAAAATTAATTTCCAAATTCTTTCTGCTGTATTCGGGACCGTTCTCAGTAGCGCGGATTATCTCCCCAAACTGCTACATGCTGACCGACGGCAGAACGGAGCTCGGCCCGCATAATGCCCGGAATTTGCGCCCGTTTCACACAGCATAGCTACAAGTTCCTAGACGGATGTTTGTAAATATAGCTTAAGGATCAATGTACATTTAGTTAGGTAATAACGTAGAGCATATCTTTAGAAAGTGAGAGTGTCAGTCTTAAGACACGTAATTGCCTAACAAGCGTAGCGCTAACGCAGCGAGAACAGGTAAAGGACGCTCAGCTGTTTGGATAGCAGCTGTGCCGACCGCCAGTTTTCCTGGAAGGATCGTAATCAGGTTAAACGAAAACAGGTAGCCTGAGCCGCAAGCTAACGGGACAGCGCTTACTGACAACAACAGAGCGGGCAAAGTGGAAACAGCTGATCGCTTAGTTTCACCGCTATAATGTCTTTGCTACGAGTGTAGTTTGGAAAGCATAATATAGTTCATTTTGCGAGAACCGTCTTTCTTTTGTATTGTATGGATAATTATGTAAATTCGCGGAAGGATTAAATTATGTAAATTCGCGGAAGATTTTTCTTTTCCATTTGATTTTCATGTTATGTGGTTTCGGCATACTTGTGTCGGCCTTGATAATGGACATTCGGTGCATTCTTTATTCTTGTTGTTGCTATATCTAACTTCAACACATGTGCTAGATTTGCATAGCCCGTTGTAAATAATTAATTGAGTTGTCTAGTTTTAATGTTAATATCTTGTGCTTACATCATTTTTTTTTTTTGTTTATTGATTGAACAGATCTATTTTGTCGTTCATTTACATCTATGTACCTGTCAATGTTTTATGATGTTTTACTTTGCATATTAGGATAAGACATTTCATTATTTATGTTAACCAGAGTCACGTGTCGTATTTACATATTTAAAGAGGTCACATGTATGCGATAGTTTGAGTGAGCTGGAACCATGAAACTATAATGTAGGCAATGATTTTGATGCAACTGTAGGGTTACAATAGTTCAAATAAAATTATTGGCCATAATTTTATTTGAACTATTGTAACCCTACAGTTGCATCAAAATCATTGCCTACATTATAGTTTCATGGTTCCAGCTCACTCAAACTATCGCATACATGTGACCTCTTTAAATATGTAAATACGACACGTGACTCTGGTTAACATAAATAATGAAATGTCTTATCCTAATATGCAAAGTAAAACATCATAAAACATTGACAGGTACATAGATGTAAATGAACGACAAAATAGATCTGTTCAATCAATAAACAAAAAATGATGTAAGCACAAGATATTAACATTAAAACTAGACAACTCAATTAATTATTTACAACGGGCTATGCAAATCTAGCACATGTGTTGAAGTTAGATATAGCAACAACAAGAATAAGAATGCACCGAATGTCCATTATCAAGGCCGACACAAGTATGCCGAAACCACATAACATGAAAATCAAATGGAAAAGAAAAATCTTCCGCGAATTTACATAATTTAATCCTTCCGCGAATTTACATAATTTAATCCTTCCGCGAATTTACATAATTATCCATACAATACAAAAGAAAGACGGTTCTCGCAAAATGAACTATATTATGCTTTCCAAACTACACTCGTAGCAAAGACATTATAGCGGTGAAACTAAGCGATCAGCTGTTTCCACTTTGCCCGCTCTGTTGTTGTCAGTAAGCGCTGTCCCGTTAGCTTGCGGCTCAGGCTACCTGTTTTCGTTTAACCTGATTACGATCCTTCCAGGAAAACTGGCGGTCGGCACAGCTGCTTCCAAACAGCTGAGCGTCCTTTACCTGTTCTCGCTGCGTTAGCGCTACGCTTGTTAGGCAATTACGTGTCTTAAGACTGACACTCTCACTTTCTAAAGATATGCTCTACGTTATTACCTAACTAAATGTACATTGATCCTTAAGCTATATTTACAAACATCCGTCTAGGAACTTGTAGACTATGCTGTGTGAAACGGGCGCAAATTCATTATGCGGGCCGAGCTCCGTTCTGCCGTCGGTCAGCATGTAGCAGTTTGGGGAGATAATCCGCGCTACTGAGAACGGTCCCGAATACAGCAGAAAGAATTTGGAAATTAATTTTCGCTGTGCGTCAGACGGGGTCATAGTCCTAAGTAGCACCTGCTGCCCGACGCTAAACGTTTGCGTCCGCAATCCGTCGTGCTTGCGTTGCCGCTTCGTAGCTTTCTCTACCAAGAATTCATGTGCTTTCTTGATGTCATCCTCGGGATTCTTCTCGGGTTGATCCTTAAATTTTACATTGATACGAATCAGACGCCGTCTCATCCCGTACGAAATGATCGTGAGTTTCTCATTAGCATCGGCATAGCTTTGGCTTTGACTGTGGTGCTGCCGTCAAGTTTCTCGTCAGTATCGGCATAGCTTTGGCTTCCGTGCTGGCGTCAAGTTTTCCTCTTTCCCGCATTTTGTCGGTTGGGTTCTGTGGTATGAGATTTGCTCGTCAGCTGACGCGCATATAGCTCTTCCTCCGTTATTCAAATTGCCTTCGCGTCCCGCGGTGTCTTGCATTGGTTTGGAACTATTTATTCCAAGGCTCTGCTCACAGGCCTCATGTTTCCAATGCAACACCTCCGGAACCAAATTTGTCACCGTCTTATTTCCCCAATCCAGAATGACTTTACGTTTTGCTAAGAGGTCGCATCCAACGATCACATCTTGCGTCAAACCGGGTACTATAAGTAGTGGCAACATTAACTCGCTATTCGCGACTTTCACGGGGATTAGCGCTTGCGTGCTAACGATCTTTTCTCTCTTCCCTATTGCAGGAACCACCGTAACTTGCGTTGTGGGAATTTCTTTTAGCCGCGGATTCTTATCTTTCAAGCGTAGCAGAAATTTCTTAGACATTACGGAGACAGACGATCCCGAGTCAATTAAAATATTCGCCCGTATGCCATATGCACTAATATCTACACGGGGACACTTCGCGCGCGCCATGAGGCTGTCGCCGGATACCATATCTTCTTCTTCATCGATATTTTCCGGTCCTTCGCCGCGCCAATATTCCAAACTGCCGAGGCAAATGCTGTCGGCGTTTGCAGCGTCCCCCGAAAAATCTCATTGTGACGGCGGGGAATTAGACGCGTTGTTAACGCCGCCCACATTTGCCTCCGTCGCCTTTGCACACATTTCCGGTTCCGTGTTTTCAATCGAGATCGCGTTCACTGGAAATTCTTGTGGATACGCGGATCGGTTGTTTCCCGACCGCTGATGATTTTTATCATCCTTCCACTGTGCATTTCCGTTCTTCCATTTCTTCCCTCCATTACGATTGCCGGAATTTTGATTGGAAGATTTCCCATTCTGTCCATCAGCATAGGAAGCTTTATTGCCGCCATGCGGTCGCTTAGACTCGCTTTGCGCTTCGCCATGGTTTCGTTCCGCGTCTTGTCTCGCCAGATTATCGGCCATTTTCCCGATTCTGTCAAGGTTACCGACGGTTTCTAGCAGTTCTGGTATCGTACGAATGACCACGGGGTTAATGAGTGACTGCACTTGTGGACCAAAGTGCGCGATCACCATCTCTATGAACTCTCCGTCCGTCATTTTGTCGTCGAATTGCCTACACTGCACCAGCAAAGTTTTCACGTAGCTTTCCATCGAATAATGCCACTTGGGAATGTACCTTCCTGGTACAGCTTTATCCTCGCCTGGTTCTGGATCTTTTTCGACCAGAAGGTCTCAAGAAACAGGACTCTGAATTCGGCGTAAGATAAGTTAGTTTCGGACGCAATTTTCAGCCAGAGTCTGTCTGTTTCTGAAAATGATTCCTCGACTAACACAAGCTTCATGGAATCAGGCACTCCTTTGATTTCAAAATACCGCTCCATTTCGGTAAGATAAATTCTAGGATTTACGTCTTTGCGGGACCCAAAACGTGGCAACTTAAGCTCGATATTAGCTGCAGCGTACTGTGCGTAATTCGCGTGAACAATACTCCCGCTAGCGTTGGTACTACTCACTTCCTTCATTTTGGATTCCAACTGCGCCAGTTTTGAATTAGTGTTCTGCGCAAGTGTTTGCTGTGACGCTTGCAAATCCTGTTGTGCCGTTTGTACTCGTTCAACCGAACTTGTGACCTCCGATACCTTTGCATTTACGGCCTGCAAGCTTCGTTCAGTATTGTCTTTAATCTCGTGGACAAATTCCGAGATCTGACCGAGACTCTGGTGGCTTTCTTGCCGCACGTGCTCGACAGATTTTTCGGTCGCGTCCAAACGCTTCGAGATTTCCGCGCTTGATTCCTGCAATGCAGTGCATGTTGCCTGAATCGTATCTGTGCGTCTCTCCAACACTGAAACATTCGCTCGCATCTCCGATTTGAATGCACTCATTTCACGGGTCATCTCCTCGCGAAAAACGGACAATTTTCCGTCCATGCCCTTCAATAAAGCACTTTGTGATTCAAATTTTTGACTTAACTCCTCCCGTAATGAGACAGAATTTTGACTTATTTGTTTACTCAATTCCGAAGCTAATTTGTTGTTCATGTCCGCCATCGCGTCAAGTATGCTTTGAAATTGTAACGCGGGCTGTGGCAATTCTGCCGCGCTTTGCGACGCACGTGTTTCAACTTCTGCTCGCATGGGTGGATTTTGAACGGTTTCATTGTCTGGGGTTGGAAAAATTCCTAACTGTTCCCCATCTAATGATGCATTTGAGTGAATGCTTCGCGTACTAGGAGTATCATTGCACTCTTCGTCCGCCAACGGCATTTCGTGTACTTCCGGTGCTTGATCCATCGCGTTAGTTTGCTCGGAAATTTTATGAACAATAGATTGATCTGCCCTATTAATGGTGCGCGATCTCAACTTCATAGATTTGATCGTAAGATACAAAAATTCAACTCCGAACAATTTGAACAATCGACAACAAACAAAATACAACCGGCACGATTTAACTCGAAAAGTACAGCATTAAACAACTTTCGCGCATAAATCCCTTCAACATGAAATAAAACCCATCCAAAATTAAACAACAAGGAAAAACAACGATGTTTCATGCGACACAAATACCTCAACACATGAGCAAAATCAGCATAAAGAAAAATCTTAACTTTTACCATGCATTAAAATTTCAAAAGCACTGACTCTATCTTTAATTTTAAACTAACCATGCTTGATGCAAGTGAACGAAAATATACTTGAACAACTGATTGAAATAAATCACACATTTAGATTTAAATCAAGCATGGCAAACAAAGCAAACAAATTTCAACATAAAACTTATTCTAAAATAATAAAATGAATCAACACAGGTCACATCCATGGATTTTTTTTAAGACTTGTAAAATTCTCAAAATAATTTCGACTTGCAAAAGCCCGAAACGTTGGGTGCCAATTGTAATAGATACAATTAGCGGGTGAACCAAATGTGAATATCAGTTGCATAAAAAGGGAGGGGGGATTTATAATTAAATCCTGAAATACGAAAAACATTTATATAATGATGCTATAAGGGGATCTAATAGGTTACTAACTAGAACCATAAATTTCAGACACAAAATAAAACCTCATTTATTGAGTCTTATGGCCTTACAAGGTCGGGTAGTAATTAACGTTACGTTAAACACAATTAGATCAGCAAAAACAAGCAATACCCGACGTTTACAATTCGCCGGAGTAAGCAAACAAAACTGAATGAAATATCTCAAACAAGTAATAAAAACAGCAAAGTTAACATTAAAATAATATGGCAACACAGGCCATCAAATTGAAGCTAACATTTTACTGTACAAAGGAAAATCCCAGGGGGCGCCGTATAAAGTGAATGAAAAGCATCAAAATTGAATTAACAAACAGCAAGATGCTTAAAAGAAAATTGAATTGAAATATAAATCCAGCTAGCTCAGAATTTAAGTGGCGGGAGCAGAGTCTTAACCCAGGCGTCGCTTAAGGGCACATAAGTCTGTTAAAATCCACTGGATAGTGACCGTCGTTTCTGGTACATTACCATAGTATCATCGCCGTGATGGTGAGCGACAAACACAATGCCACTGCAGCAATGGAAGCTAAATAAGCGGCTACGACCGCGTTATTAGCATAACTTCCAAATAATGGCAAACACGCCACTCAACATCTCGCTTTTCCAAAGCAAGAAATGATCAACCACAATGATCATCAGAAAGCGTGCCGGCTAGCACGTCTGTTCACCAGCTCGTCTTGGACCCAAGTCACGTCCGCTCATCAGCTCGTCTTGGACAGAAGTGATCTCTAAAATGGCTCCTTCCTCTTCCTCGGCTAGTTGCTCGCCACATGCAAAAGAACTCCACGGAATTAGTATTGTAGCCCCCAATAAATGTTCAGGATTGGCTAGCTACACATTTCCGTCGTCACGTGTTTAATATCACGCGTCGCATTCGCTGACTCCTTCGCGCGTTTCCTACTTGGCCTTCGGGATAGCGGCAAGGTGGGGTAGTTCGTTGACCGAATTCCAACGGGACTCAAACCGGGCTGGCCCGGCGTCACCTTGTCGCCTCGCCTGCTCCATTGTTCCACCCTCAACGGTCGAAATGGCAGTCTCTAGCCTTCAATATTTAAGCGTTCTGAGCCATGCGTTTACAGAAAAATTAATTTATAATAAACTATACCTTTGGCCGCCCTGGTTTTAAACATACATTTAACCTATCCAGACAACCCTCATTATTTACAATTAATTTACACGTTCCAAGATTAAATAATTAATAAACTTGAATATAATAAAAAAGGAAAAAAAAGAAAGAAATATGAATATAATTAATAATGATTTGATTATATTCATTGTGGGTGACGCTGTCACACCACAGTATATAGCCTCCGCAGAAGGAAAAGAAATCCATTTATTATGGATCAAGGGCCATGCGTCCATTCAATACAACGAGACGGTCGACAAACTAGCAAAAGAAAGCACTCTGGAAGGACAGCAACAATACACACAACTCCCCCACACTGATTTCATTAGAACTATAAAAAGAGAGGCCCTTACAAAATGGGCAAAACACATGGACTTCATCACAAGTATACAAAGGGAAACACTACGTATCGATCCAACCCCACATTCCACACAAAGCATGGTTCGAAGAATCAAAACTCGCAAGAAAATACAAAACATCTATCATTCGCATAAGATTGGGACACGGATGTTATCCCAAACACCTCCATAGAATTGGCGCAGCAAACTCCCCATTCTGCCCTGTTGACAACGAAGAAATAGCAGACCTAAATCATATAATATTGACATGCACCCTTTACCGAACTCCACAAAATAATCTATACAATAGACTGACTAAAATAAATATTCCACTGCCTACTTCAATCATCTCCCTCATGAGAACTGAACAACAGGACGTGTATCAAGCTATAGCTCACTTCTTAAGGGACGCAAATATTACGATATAACCCAGGCAATATATCCAAAATAGAATTATTATACCACCTCACTTTCAGAATTATTACAGAATTGTATATTAATAACGTAACACAATCATCAATAGTTATATCAACTCTGAATTATTGTTACTAATAAAAATTGTATAGAATTTTCATGACAAAATAATATTGTATAGAGCTGATATGTCAAAATAATTTTGTAATACAAACTTTGTATATAACTATTATGCCATATAATATTGTAATACAAAATTGTGATGTGGCTGTATGGTCGTCAGACCAAAAGCCATATAAATAAATAAATAAAAAAAAATAAAAAATTCCCTGTCTTTTCTGTTAACAAGACAGAAGGCAACAAAAGGCTACTTTCAGCCCGAACGCAAGGAAAGTCTTCAGCTGTTAATAGAACTGCACCGACACATAAAAAGGCAGAAATAATACTTGATGGTCTGTATATTAGCTACAGCTAGCGTTCGCCACTCAAGGGAGTTTGAAGACTGAAGCCGAACCGTGCCAAGACAGAAAGAAGCGCGCCATCAATTCTGCAGAAGAAGAGCAGCAGGAGGTTAGATATTATTTAAACACACCACAAAAAGCAAAACGAACTTCAAAACAAAGGAAGCTGGAGGTATTACGATTCGCACAGTCAATAGAAGAGATCCAGAAGCTGATTCAGTCGTACGGAAAGAGATACATTAAATTTGCAAGAACTAGTCAATTTTCGTCTGTACTCGCGAGTGGTCCTATACCCCGTTGACCTTCAACTAGCGACTCAAGGTCATATTCCCCTTGCCTCGCTCCTCACTTCATCACTTCCCCTCCTCCCCCCACCCCACGCCGACCCGGCAGCGTGGAGGTGGCGAGTCTGCTTCGCGTTGCAGAGGGTCGCCGGTTCGAATCCGGACTAGGGCATGTGTTGTCCTTACCAGATATAAAAAAATAATAATGAATATGATGCGATATGCACACATTTTAAAATCACGAATACATTAGGCTAGCTGTATGGGTAACAAGGTCAAATGCCATTAACAAAAATAAAAAAAAAAAATAAAAAAAAATCTCCCACCCCCGCTGTCCACCCCTCCGAAGTGATGAATCTGTCAGCTGTCATTCTTTTCCCTTCGCATGTAGGGGTAACGGCAGCGGAGTGGGGATAGATTTTGTTTTTAACTGCTTTACGTCTTTCAATAGCGAGGTCTTTAGAGACGGGAAAGGATGGGGGGCAAGGAATGGGAAGGAATTCAGCCATGGCCTTTTTAAGAAAGCATCCCGCCATTTGCCTGGAGTGATTTGGGAAACCATGGAAAACCCAAATCTGGATGCCCGGACGGGGATTCGAACCGCCGTCCTCCCGAATGCGAGGCCAGAACGCTAGCCGTTACACCACCACTCTCGGTGTGGGGATAGAGAGTACTGACCTTGAGCCACCTCTGTTGACTGAACGGACTATTTTACCTATGGGAGCGTCCATTGATTAAGTGAGGTGAAATAGGGGGGGGGGGATCCACCTAAATCTCACCAAGACGGAAGGGGGGATAGACGAAAACCTCACGTGAGGTTTTTAAATTCTAGTAAGGGCTGTAGTGCTAAAAATAAAGGGTGGGGTAAAAACGACCCGGATACCGACCTGATCTTAGGATGGGGGGGGGGGGGGATAACCGCCCTAGGAAGGAGGAGAGCTAAACAAAACAAACAAAAAAATCGCAAAAAATCTGCTAGGACGATCAGCACGGGGTGGGGGTCCAACCTAATCTCACGAGAGAGGGGGGAGGGGGTACGGAATTAAGGAAAAAACACCTCACGTAATTAATTGACGCCCCCTAACCCTTAAATCAGCCAGCATCATAAACACCCATCTGAGATCTACAGTACTCCATATATGCCACCACCTGTTGCGGCTAAGTGAAGATCGAGATGTTTCAGCCTCGTTTGGCAGACGGAACTGCATTTATGGTGTGCCTTAACCTGATCCACGGACCTGTGGCAGAAGCATTTATCACCGTCGGAACTTGGCCCGTGGGATAGGATGGATGGTCCCCCAGGATTCCGTGTCACCAGATTCCATATTGTAGTGTGACGTTGCTCGCTCACTACTTATTAAAATTGGTGATTATAAGATAATTTCATTAATATGCATGAATGTAAAATTTTGTTTGGCAAGAATCTCAATTTCTGCGGGATTACAGGTAAAATGTAATTAGCGTTTATTGGTTCTTCTGGCGTTTACAACTCCAGCCATATTTACGTTACTGTGAATACATAATTATGCAAAATACCAAAGCAACGCATAGATTTACAATTAGCCTGGTAAGCAAAGCACACAATGGTCGTATTTAATTTTATTTCTGCTGAATGGTCAAAATTTAATGATGGAATACAATTAGGGAATTACATGTTATAGATCATGACAAGGAACATCGGCATTATGA
This sequence comes from Vandiemenella viatica, assembly GCA_031002005.1. Classification (NCBI taxonomy): domain Eukaryota; kingdom Metazoa; phylum Arthropoda; class Insecta; order Orthoptera; family Morabidae; genus Vandiemenella; species Vandiemenella viatica. Next base: position 198,754,270 of record JARYHS010012519.1, read on the forward strand.
TGTTGTGTCTTTAAACAACGAAAAGAATTATCTTGGGCGCCATGAATGGGAACAATTACCATTCAAAATTACTAAAAAAGAGTTTATAGAACAAGGTGTTTTATGTAGTAATACAAAGTGACTGGCAAACAGTGCCGTTAGCTGAGTGGAAGCTTTACGCAATAAGAGCAGAAATCTCTAGTCACGGGGATGTTTACGGGTCTTTACTGTTACATAAAACGTACTCGCCTGGCTTGGTTGAGTAACACTTTACCAGTTCCTGTCGGCTGCGTTGTTCGGTGATGAATTGCGAATTAGGGAGGCAGGTGTTAGCGTTCACTGTGCCTCAGTCCGCGCTGCGATTGCCGTGGCCGGAGTTGAATGGGCCCTCGTTCTTCTCTCAATCGTTATCAGCCAGAAAGTATCACGGTCGTTCTTTGCTTCACCTTCATAAAAAATTGGCCACCCCTTCTCGTAGTCTCGGACGTACATGCAGAACAGAAAAACCACAGTATTAAATCATGTATCCCCCAATGTCTCATTTCACTTGCGGGAGGTCTGCTTGCTGCAATCACGTCATTCGCAACCCAAGTTTCATTCGCGATCACCCATCATGCTACCGCTGGGCAAGCGGCTAAACTGTTAGGTTCGATTCCCTGGCCTTGAGGCAGTTCCGAGGAAGGAAGTCCACCCGTGACGATACATTGTACGACTAAAGGTACGCGCACACTACGGCGGGCCGAATCGCGTCGCATCGCATCGCAGAAATGCGTCAGCAATCGCTTACACTGATTCTAATGGGGTAACGCACACCAGAAGCGGGTCGAGTCGGGGCGGGGCGGGCCGCGTCGCGTCGCACGGCCGGATCGCTTGGCCAGGCGTATGTTTCCGCCTGTGCGCCTCGATGCGCTCAGTCGCGATCAGGTTTGCAATAGGGGCTCCAACAGTACTGACTGACTTTTGTAACTTGTGTGTTCCTATTTCTGTGAATTAACTGCATTACTTCAACAAAATTTGCTGCAAATTTGCACGCAGGATGGTGGATGATTTTTTTTTAAAAAATAAGTAATTACAATCTGAAAATTTAATTACTTTATGAACTTTAATAAAGATGAAAAAATTATAAAATTTCTAGCTCATGCTCACTTGTTCTTTGCTTGTATGTTTTAACTTAAAGAGGAAATAGGAAACTAGTTAAAACAACTAGGTATAATGTCATGTTTCGTATTTTATTTTTTGTTTATTTACCGTGTGTATTATAATTTTCTATCACTTTCTTTCAATCCCGCTTGTAAAGCTTCGTGTTACCAATCAACCTAATTGTTTAAAAATATTTTGTGAAACTATTCCAAATCTTAATGATTTCTGATGTAACCTAGAAACCTGTGTAAGTCAAGTATTGAAATTTCTTTGTTGTCATTTTAGCTCTTACCTTCTGCAACCCAATTCAAATATCGTTAACCAAAAGGTTATGAATGCAGCACATGGCTAGTATTACTTTATTTATCTTATTATGTAACACCGACATTCTTCTTTCACAGATTTTAAACCTTCAACCTATAACACCAAAGCAGTTATCCATCACCCTCTACAGTTTATTGAGCCTGTAATTGAAAGTTTTTTTCTCTTCATTTCATTTTATCTGATATTCTGGAATAGGCCTCATCTCGAAAGGGGAAAAGCTTCATCCACTGCTATTACATACTGCCTTTTATCTCAGTTGTCAACATGCAAATTCAGTTTTCCTGCAGCCACTGCCTCACCTAAATTGTTGTGGCTAAATGTTTTGCCATCTTAATTTTTTTCCCTATCCTCCGACGACCAAAATACCAAAACGGTATTCAGCAACTGCAAGGGCTATTAAAACCATGAAAAACATTCATTTTTCTGCATTAAAAATAAGGAGAACCGCAATTCGGTAGAACTGTTATAACACGTTTGCCTTGTAATGTGCCTAAGAAATGCGGAAAATTCCTTTTTAAATTAAACCCATTGCCTTTTCTACTTAATTTTCTTCTTCTTCAATGAATATATAAAAATAAGAGCCCTTTGTCTGATGTGTCCATTTGCAGTGCAGAAGCAGCTGAATAATCATCAAGAACCGAAGGCGGGGACAATGAAAGAAATGCGACTCGCTGCGTCCAGATGTGCGTTGCAGAATTTTCGCTCAGTGCGATGCGACCCGATGCGATGCGATGCGGCCTGCTGTAGTGTGCGCGTACCTTAAGCTAACGGTAACTGGGGCCGGCAGTGTTAAACCGCGTTCCCACGACGTCTTGTAACGAAGGCGGGACGGGACGGGACCTCATTAGCCGATGTGTAGGGACGAGCACGCGCCGCAGGTTAGCCCTAGCTTACCTCGCCGCCACCTCCTCACTACGTTGCCTAGTGTTATTTGGCACAGAGCACTTTACAGCAACAGAAGGGGTTCGCACCGCTGCTGCAAACCATGGCAACAGCTCTCCACTACGCACGCCTGTGATGTTTACCGACATAGTGGGTAGCTGCGTCTCGTCCCCGCTAGCAGAGGCGGCCCTGTTAACATGGCGTGTTGTTGAGTATTCGTTCCGTCCCGCCTTCGTTACAAGACGTCGTAGGAACGCGGCTTTACGAGCTGCCCTGCCTGCTTGCACGAAGCTGATTTTATCACTTTTGTACCAATGCCGTCTGCAATGTATGTCTTTATTAAAACGAATTGCGTAATTATTCTGTCACCTCTAATAAACAAACTCATTCCCATTAAGAAATTATTTAATTAACTGGATCGCCCAAGATCTAAAGTAACAACTAATCTAGGACATTAATGTGAGGATAGTATACATTGTGGGATGTGACCAAAGCGTCATATTACATTACGGAAGACTCATTTCCCAACTATTAACTTGAAACAGTAACTACATCCATGCCAGCCGCCAGCATCTGAATCCCGGTCGTCATAAAATTAATCTCTGGTGCTAAACATCTTGATGGGAACCTCATTAATTAACCAATACGTCCTGTAGTCAATTAGTGATGAGTTCCCTTACTCACTTCGTCCCCAATTAACAGTTCACTGTTGGTGGTCGCTAGGGAGTTTTACCTTCCACCAAAGGTTACTGATTACTACCGTTCTTGACTGAATCCAAATTACAACACCGATAATAGCTTTTCAATCAATATTTATTTTGCCGTGAGCTTTAAAATAACATAAAGCATCATATTTCTCTAAATACACCAAAGCACAATCATAAAAATATTCCAGTATTTGACGAAACACAAACTAAAATTCTGACAACGACTGACGGCTGACTTACAACTACTCTGCTCGCAATCTCCTCTAGTTTAAATAAGCTCTACAGCGTTAGCCCTGTAACGCGACGAGTAAGAAGGTTCATATATATTAAACGCGCCCTACACCGATTCGTTGTGAACACAAAGAATTAGATACTGATAAACCGTTTTCAAGAAACTAGAACACGTTGTCGTCGATTTTTTTTTTTTTTTTTCGCTCTTTGAGCGTAACATTTACATATAGTCAATAAAAGCTATAACATGGTAAGCCTGTTGTATTCAACTTCTTTTGATCTCGAGCGATATTATCGTTTCTCCACATAAAATATTTTGTTATATCAAATATCAAACATTTGTGTCTCCGATTACTTGTTTACATCCACCATAGAGCATTTTGAAAGCCTTTTTTTCTCGATATGATGTGATGCAACCAACCACAAGTTTTTACATTTTATTTGAATGTTGTCACATCAATATTACACTCAGCACCATGAAAGATCTACGTGTTAGATATGAAAAAGTACAGTAAGAACACTAGAGAAGAAGTGTGAGGTGTTTGATGAGTTAAAGAAACAAATCTTGCCCCCTAACTGCAGTAGCTTGAAGATACGTACAGCCTATCAACGGCTCGTGTTGAAATAAATGTGGCTCCATCATTTACTGAAAATTGTGAAACAATATAATTTTCCCGCTTGAGATGTCATGCAGCATTGCATTCATACAGCTATGGCTCTAATACATGTTTTAAAGAGATTATTTCAACATGCAAAGATGGAGGGAGGAATGAGCACTTCAAAGAGACTACCGTATGGATGGCAGGGATAGCTGTTATTCACAAAGGAATGGGACATGCGTTACATAATGATAAAATCGATGTGAAACCACTAGCTCGACGGATACCAAAACTAAAGTGCAGGCATTGCCTACATCTTTCCACCGATCGGTAACGGTGAAGATTTTTTATTTGCATTCTAAATTTTATGGGTCAACACCTATAGTAGTATGAAAATTAGACATATCTTAACCACACAACATACAACTATTAAAATACAAGTAGTTTTTCCACATTGTGTCTTTAGCAGAATGGAGTCATATACTGTATCTATAGCAGGTTACAGTCACGCACCAGTCTGGTTCGTGTCAGCGAGGTAGCTTCCTTTGCTGGGGGTCGTCGATTCGAGCCCAGCCAAGGGCGTGACTAGTTTTAATTAAGTGCTGTGCCCATCCTGTGTTTTTCTTTCATTTGTGTTCATCAATAACACTACATGAGTCTAATACATATAAGGAAAAATGAAAAAGAAACACGGATTCTGGCTGAATGGCTATTAAGCCGAATGCTATTTTTATGCCAGCCTCTTTAGCGTAAGGGCTAGACAACTGAATCTGCGTGCCGGTTCGAGTGAGACCGAGGGCATGAGTGTTGTGTGTTAATGTCATGTCTATCATGTAGTGTCCGTACTTAGTAGCAACAATGTACTGGAAAAACTGATACACTGGATGATTCATATTCACAAGCTGGCTGAATGGCCTAAGTATCCTAATGCCATTAAAAAAAATATATGCCGTGAGACTCCGTACGTTGGATTGGGGAGGTACAAAGGACCGGTTTATTTTATTATCTTTTATTTAAGGCTTTACGCCTCGTCGACGGCTAAGGTCATTAGAAACGGGATGGAACTGGGGACAAGGAACGGGAAGGAATTCGGCCATGGCCTTTTTGAAGGAAGCATCCCGGCATTCGCCTGGAGTGATTTGGGGAAACCATGGAAAATCCAAATGTGGTTGCCCGGACGGGGATTCGAACCCGCGTCCTCCCGAATGCGAGGCCAGAACGTTAACCGTTCACCCACCACGCTCGGTACAAAGGACCGGGCACGAGACCCAGACAACTGCGTATCGATCGTCTTGACTTCGGTTTTTAGACGGTTTTCCACACCCATCAAAGCGAATGCCAGGACAATCCCCTATCTCCGCCGCATAAACTACACAAACAAAAAATACACTTATTACACTTTCGTAGACAGATAACAACATTTCTCCTCCATACTTAGCACGACCAGCAGTAGGTATAAAATGTTCGGCGTCAGCAGGTAGATTCGTCCGTAAAACCACAGCTCCAAATTTGACGACGAGTAAAACTTACTGAAGGCAGCAGACACCAGAATGTTGGGGAAAGATGGTAAAGAAGAAAAAGAGGAGTTAAAGTCAGCACAGTTGCACAACTTTAAAATATTAACAGATTAATGAAAGTGAATTGCCTGCTGGCGATAAAGATAGTATTGCAAACAATACTTTATGATACAGTATCATACTTTATTTTTGGTCGTTATACTTTAAACTTTTTTATACCAATGAAGTACGCCAAAATACAGGGTGACTATAATTAAAGTTTAAGTTTCAAAATGCTCTAAAAGACGAAACCACGGATTAGAATGACGTCAAAATTGAACGGCGTATTATTGAAGAATGGGGAAAGAACATGAATGCAAGATGGCGCTCCTCCTCACACTGCAAATCGAGTGCAGCAGTTGTTGAGGCGGCATTTCGGAAATGCTAGAATTATCAGTCGTCATTTCCCTACAGCCTGGACGGCCCGATCACCTGATCTTAATCCGTGTGATTTCTAGCTGTGGGGTTATCTGAAAGATGTTGTGTTCAGTACTCCGATTGCCAACGTAGCTGAATTGAAGACACGCATTGCGCAACACATTCTGAACTTGACCCCGGTGACACTTTGATCGGTTGTCGAACATGCTGTTTCCCGATTTAATCTTGTTGCCCTCAAAAGTGGACATGATATTTAACATATTTTGCGCCAGTCTCGGAAACTTAAAAACCGATTGGATGGATGCTTTTTATACGGTTTTTGGCCTCAGGACAATTAAAAACCGATTGGATGGATGCTTTTTTGGTTCATGTTCTTTCCCCCTTCTTCAATAATACGCCGTTCAATTTTGACGTCATTGTAATAAGTGGTTCGTGCTTTAGAGCGTTTTGAAACTTAAACTTTAATTATATAATCACCCTGTACTTTATTTCGAGTAAAGTATACTACGTGGAAAGGAAAGCTCTTATGCTGGTTGCTTACCTTCCTGGTTATTAACCATGGATTGTCTGACCGTTTACCAGTGTACTTACTGCTTAGTAGCATCATGGGCGAACCATCCATATTGTGGCATTCGTGTCATATCGGCACCCCTAGCAGTCATTTCTGAACGGAAGGACGAATGTCAGTCATTCATGTGGCCTACAACCGGAGAATTCGCGGTTTCTTCTATTCCTTGTTATTTTGAGGTTGGAGTTTTCAACTTCATTATTTTTCTTCTTTGTTGTTTAAAACGTAGGTAATTCAGATTATGTCTGTTATAACGTGCCTACAGACGACCCGATTTCGGTCCCAATCTACAGGGGAAATCCATCGGGCAATCAAACGGGGCTTTCCTCCTCACGTAACAATTTCGCTCCCGATTTTAGTTTACATTGGGATCGTGTGGTTGCAAGACGTAAGCGCTTAATAATGGCTCATTTTATTTCAAAACAACAAAGAATTGGCATGGTATTAACAATAGCCTGTACCTCCTACAGTTTGTACAAAATGAAAAAGAAGATATTGGGTAAAAAGGTGGCTTTTATTACGGAAAAATCTATCCCACATGAAAATTTTGAGGAGTCTAGAACCGAAAGATTTTACGAATTTTCTGGGAGTGAATTCTATAAGTTTTGCAGAGATACTCAGACTAGTGACCACTTATATAAAATAGAAAAATACATTAATGCGCGAAAGAATAAGTGCCAGAGAACGATTAAACTCTGTGTTTTTTAGTAAGTGGAAAATAAGTGAAGATTTGAACTTTAGTTCACTGACTTCACCACAAATGCTTTCGGACATTATTCGCGAAACATGTTGGCGTATCTACAAATGTCTGAAACAATAAATTCAGATAACAATTACAATTTACTATTTACACTGTGATTTAATACAGAAACTAGTATTATTAATTAAAACAAAAAAGTAGGAATCTAATCTTGGAAATACAACAAATTCAAAATTATATAGTAGTGAAATTTCCGAAGTTAATTTTTATTTTCTATGTCTGATGATTAAAAAAATCTTTCATCTCGAAACTATTGCCTTGTGCAATAACAGGTGTTTCATTATTAATATCACCAGAACTTAATGAGGATAGATCATAGCTTTCAACTGGAAATGAAGACTGGGAAGAGAATTGGGAGGGTGGCTTTTGTGACACACGTAGTAGTGATATTGGATGATAGTTTTTAACTGAGTATTGCAAGGGCGGCGAATCAGATGATGAATGTGGAGATAATTCAGGAGGATACCGAAATCGCTCTGTAGATGACTGAACTTTGTGTATGCTATCAGGTAGTTCTAAATAGATACAAGATTCCATAGTTAATCTTGCAGCTTTAGCATAAAAAATAGCATCTGATATACGTTTATTGGCCATTGCTATCTGGTCCTTATTTAGGTCTTTTAATTTAATACCGACTGATTTTCCCACGATCTCCCATTCATCTTCCTTTGAATTTAATAGTCATTGGGCAGAATCTCTGAGCTCTTCTTGTTTCATGGCAATATTTATTCTTGGTTTCTTCTTTTTAAATGGAATTCTTTCTTGTGCTTGAGCTGCTTCTTTTTGATTTTCAAGTGCTTACCAAAGGGACGTTACATACATGTCTTCTGTGCCACTTCCCGTTTGCATACAATATTTCATCTGTAAATACAAAGCACATTATTAATGAAATTATATTTTTTTATTCAGATTTCGGTTAAGGCAGAATTTAGTTGTATACAATCTGTTTTGGAAACTTTGTTCTATAAATAAAATTAACTATGAAATCATTTTGTAAAAATCAATTTGTTACTTTTCCTTTAAAATAATTTAACTTGAACAACATTAAATAAATACATTTATAGTAAAAGTTATTTATTTCTGTTGTTTTATCTATTACCCTTTTGTTCCTCAAATAATTATTATCTCCTATAAATATAATGATGTATTTACATTTCATAAAACAATAATTATTTAGGTATTTGAGCCTTTAGTTACCTATTTTAACTCACCCGAGTAAGTTGTTCGCATATTTTCTTTTTCATAACTGCAACTGGTGGTTCCTAGTCCAATTCTTTGTAAATTTCTAGCAAAACTCTAAATCCTTCTTCCCACATGTTGTGGTTCATGTAATTTTTGTTGAATTTGTCCCATTACTGGGTCATATGTTTATAAACTTCAAAAATATTAGACCAGACCTCTTTCTCTTCAGACATTTCTGACTATGTACACAACCAATGGCACGAAACGCACTCGTTCGCTGCTCAAAGCCGACTGAGCCGAAATTGTCTCAATCGCGCTACTCACGTCTCAATTTGCTCCCTGTCTACAGGGACAATCCGTAAATTGTTTGGTCGGGCTCTGCCGATCTCCCGATATCGGGAGCAACATGCCCAATTAGCCTACTCACGCGGCAATCTGCAGGGCCTCTGCCGGATTGCTCCTGTCGATTGGGACCGGAATTGCCTCGTGTGTAGCCGCCTATACTAATACAAGTTATGCAACATTATCACCCCCCCCCCCCACCACCAGAAAAAGCAAACGTGAAGAAACCTGAACAATTACAAAAATGTAAATATTTGAGGAAGAAAACATATTACTGGATAAGAAGAGATACTCAAAATAAATTCTTTACAAAATTCGGTATTTGCGTTATCATTTCATCAAATGGCATTCGACAAGTACTAAGTCAGTCAATTTCCATCATGACGAGGCATCACCCGGAGAGCCATAAGACTTAAAAATGAGTTGTTCGTTTATTTATTATTTTAATTTTGGGATGTGGTACCAGCTATAACACATTTAAATGAAACCAGAAAATAACAGCGCGAAAATGTATGTATTTAATGCAATAAATATTTAAAATAAAATAAAAATACTTTTTTTTCCTTTTTATTTTCCTCTTCTTTTTCCTCATTCTAAAAAAGTTGGTTACCATAGATACAACCCTCCCATGTCAACAAGTAAAATCATGTTCACATGTTCCTCATTCTGGATCTTTTTTATGTTCACTCGGATAGTTACAAATTAATTCGTTTCAGTTTATGTCTCATCTCGTAAAAAGTTACTTTTACTTTTAAATATAGTTAGTAGTGATTTCTCGTTTGAACTATGCTATGATGTTCAGCTTGAGTTATCATATATGATAATATGACTGCACAGTTACAGAGCAGACATTTTGCATTTTTTATTTATTTTATTATTGTTTCACAATCGCAAGTTAACAAGTTAGGAATATTCAGAAAGATGACAAGATTCTCTTAGTTTTGTATGCCTTATCATACTAAATACCTGTAAACAATGAGTAATTAACGATTGCACGCGTTGTGTGAAGGGGAAAAAAACGTATATCGCCACTAATGTCCAACTATGATACACAATTTGTACCTAAGATTTTTGAAGTTTCCGCGTCTTTTAAAGCTGCGTCAGGTATGTTGGCTGAGGTTGCCACTACATGTAATGAACTTTATTCCTGTGAAAAAATAAAGAAGAAAAACATGTAGAAAGCTTTAGGGGAGACGAAAATTAAATTTAGATTTTAACGCTGATAACTTTTTACCCTGCGGAAGACAGATTTCATTAGACGTAGTCGAACGATAGTAACAGAATTAATGGCGGAGAAGACATTAGCTAGGAGATAAAATGGAGGGATAGATCCTCCCCCCCCCCCTTTTCCTCCGAGCGGATTACGTGGGAGGCGGCTTTGCCCTAACTTCTCTTTACAATCTACCAACCCGGTTACAAAAGTTAAGTAACGGATTCTAACTAGATGTAGGGTCCCGTTACCTGGTCCAAACTTACTTCACATCTGGAACACTAAGTAAGGCGTATGTTTCTTTAACGGAAAAAGGGGAAATTTCCATCCACCTCCACGGTCCCGTAACAACCAAATCACATGCAGTTGTTAATTCATCAATATTTACACGGATTAAACAATTAATTCGGCTTAAATTTGGTAACAAGGATAAACAAATAGCATTCAGATTTGAAATGTCTTTCATCATATATTGCGCGTTCAGACTTATCATCAGATAAGTAATTTTCATAATTTATTTATTTTTAAATAATATAACATTCTATTAGGTTAACCGGTGCCATGTTTTAGATTAGGCTGCGGAAATTTTCATCAATTTTTCTGCCGAGTATGTAAGCAGTATACGATTTGTACACACGTTTACCTCGCAAAGAAATGTCTGGTAGGTTTCACGTTTTCTTCCGATGTTTCAGGGCTTGTTCATGTTTATACATCACAAATACATTTAATATTTCACGCATGAAACGGTGAAACCAAATTCAACAGTGTTCCTTCCGTGTTGCGATACATTCAAATGTTAACTTCAATCTGAAGACCCCATCCTAGTGATGATTCGATACAAGTAAATACGAGTAAGTACTCGATACTTTGTTTGGATACCGAGTACTTTTCGTATTTGAATTACTTCATTCGATACTTACTCGATATCGGAAGTAAAGTACTTGTATCGAATCGAAATTACCAAAACGCACTAGGTCTTAAATTCTAAACGCATGAACCCTGCTACGCACTCAGCCGCGCCTGGCAAATTAATTTCTCGCGACGTCAAGTTGGTAGCATTGAAAATCAAACAGAATCAGTCTTAGAACTGGCAACTGCCACAGACAATCTAATCTGAAAGAGTTTGTTTCAGATCCCCGTTTCATTATAATAAAGTCGTACTTGGCGCGATTTCGCTAAGGTCGCTCCCGCGCAGCCCCATGCATAAACTAAATGTTCATGCGCAACTAAGCATCCCACGTCAATCGGAAGAAGAAGCTGCTTCGGCTGGCGTTTCACAGGAATATGACTTCTGGAAACATCACAAAGAGCCAGCACACAGCCACAAAAAGAAAACGCACTGTAATGACACACACTCTAACGACTCTAAAAAGCAGTCCATTTACAGAATGGGAAGAAATGAAATTTATATTTCCTTGTCTTTATAAATACGCACAACTGTATCTTATTGTTGTAGCAACATCAGTACCGAGTGAAAGTTTGTTTTCTAATTCAGGTGAAACAATGACAAACAAAAGAAACAAGCTGTCCCCAAAATATTTGGAACAATTGCTTTTTTGATGAACCTTCCAAAAGTGGACTTTTTTGATTAAAAGAGTCAAAATTGTAATAAAAAAATATTTAAAAATAAATCAAAACCTTCGAAGTTTGCTTACAACGTGAGCTTTATTATAATTTTAATAACTAAATAAGAATATTTACTGAGTGTTATTTGATTTTATTACACGAGACAAATAAAATAAATAATTCATCAAAATATCACGTATAATCTTACATTTTGACATTAATTAAAAAAGTATCGATATGAGTAAGTATCGATAATTTTGCAGTACTCATGTGAGTAAGTATCGTAAGACGATTTGAGTACTACTCATTTAAGTAGGTATCGATACTTTGATGGTATCGGAACATCACTACCCCATCCACATCTGTAGTAAGAATAACATTATATCTTGAAAGAATTCTGTTAGTAGACAATTCCTTCAAAACAAACTGCAAATGCTGATTTTTTTTTTTTTTTTTTTAAATCCGTTCTCACTGAGAGATGAATTGACTGTCGTGATTAACTTAGTCATCAGATAAGGCCATTCAACCTAATACACTTGGCATATTTCTTTGTCCAGGAATAACGGTATAAAATGCTAAAATTGGGTAGATCTCTGTGTTACAGCATTTCTGCAGCTTTTGTAAGAAATCTCCGTATAACCTTCCTTAATGTTTCGCAGAACACATTTAACCATTACAGAAATACAAATATGTAACAATCCTTCATAGCTTGTTATAAAGTTAGGCCTATTGACAGACACTGTAGCCACAATGTCTGAAGATGGACGATCATCTTAAAAATTAAGATTTATTAAAACGAAATACAGGTTTAATCTAAACGTAAAACATACTAACCATTACACAAACATAAATCGGTAACCTATGAGTAGGGAATAGAGCGAAAACACGTTCGCGTGTCATTGACTCGCCGAAGATGGCCATGTTTTAAACACTTTGGACACGGTGAAAAAGTTGCACTTCTGTCTTGATAACGCGACTCTTTCTGACTGTAGATTGCTACAACAACACCATTTTTTTTTTTTTTTTTTTTTTTTTTTTTTTTTTTTAGAACATATTGCCTTCAAGTAGGAAATAAATATTTCTAAACCGAATGATACAGTATTTGTAATCAAACGAAGCAATACGTAATAATGATGACCAATGGAGGAGGTGAAAGATAGTCTAATATTTGCGACCACATCTTTCATGAGGGTAAACTAGCTACATAGAACCCGGTTAAATATTCCCAGCCGCATGGAGATTTATCACTAGGGTTGGGATCTTCATGACCAAAAAACTGGAGAAATATGCATGCCAATACGGCCTAAAAATAACAAAATATGACCAAACATTTAAATTTACCATACATCAAAACATGCTCAATCATACATCCTTTATTTTATTCAGTAGTATAGTTTTCTTATAGACAGCATAATTTGCTTCGGTGGACTCACATTGAGAAATAAAATCGCTTGGTTGAAGTCACTTTAATTTCACATAATTTACAGAAAAGTGCTCTTTCGGTTGTAATATAACACTCCTTTGCAATTTCCTTTACGTTATCTCCGTAACTCGCACTTTCAGAAAATTTTGTTAACTGCAAGGTGGTACTCACTGATCCACTGCAGATTGAGGATCATTTTCAAAAGTATTGGCGATTGGCGTCAATGAGACATTGATTGATTCGGCTCGATACAGGCACACTGCTGCTGCATGGTCGACATTAAAAGGCTGGCGAAACATTAACATTTAAAGAGTGAATATAATGTATAATCTTAATTCATTCTTGGTTGGTGAATTCTGACCAATTCAATGACAATTGTTTTTGCTATGTATAATAGTAGTACAATTCTGTGAATAATTATCTTAATTTCTTGACATCTATAACGTAATGTGAATTGCCGGTAATAATAAAAAATTAGGATACTTTTCTCAAAATATGACCATGAATATTATCTCTTTTTTTTATCTGCTTAACGTCTCTCTAACGGCGAGGTCTTTAGAGACGGGAAAGGATGGGGGGCAAGGAATGGGAACGAATTTCAGCCATGACTTTTTGAAGGAAGCATCCCGGCATTTGCCTGGAGTGATTTGGGAAACCATGGAAAAACCCAAATCTGTATGCCCGGACGGGGATTCGAACCGCCGTGAATATTATCGTAATATGATCAAAACTAGGAAAATGGCGTGAAATGCATTTACATGCAATATAAAATATATTTAAATACAATCAGAATCGTTCAATCAGTGTTTAATTCTGAAATACTGCTCAAAACGAAGACAGGAAAAAAATAAAATAAAGTTCCGAAGCCTAGTGATCACTGGCCATTTTATTTGTCCTTACTGCATGCGCATGCGCATACCTGTACAGTGCGGTATTCAACTATGGTGTTTGAGACCTATTCGGGGAAATTATTCTTTCTTGCCCGGCAAGGAGAGGAGTCGGGACGAAAAATTACCACCGCCTGGGGTCTAATGAGCCAGGGCAGTGGCGTCAAATTGGACCGATCAAGGTCAGGCAGCCTCCGGTTACCCCATCCCCTCCACTCTGCTCACCTGCCCTTGACTTGCGGAGTTGCCAAATGAATGTGCGGTTGCTCACTAGATACTTGCGTAGAAACATGCCTCGTCTAATTTCGTCATTGATTCCGGAAACGTGTCTTAACTTCATCCACAACAAAGTGAAAAATAATTTTTATTCAGCTCTCGAAACTTGACTGAAATTAAAAAGATAAAATTTTATATCATTGAAAACTTTTACAACATTTTAGGTTGATTATTTCTTTAAACGATGCTTTAAACGATGCTTTGTTCGAAGCATCGTTTAACAAAATTACAGAGTTAATATACATTTTTTCGATTTTCGCCACGTCGACATTGATATCAGTAGATGCGGGAGAAGATTAAGAACGACGAATGAGAGGCAATGGATTTACCTTGAGTGATTTTGTGAAACCATGGAAAACTGCAGTCTGGATGAGTGGTCGAGGATTTGAACCCTTGTCGTTCCGAATTCCAAGATCGAGCTCTACAGTTCAATAGCCGGGCTCAATTTAAAAAAAAAAAAAAAAAAAAAAATCACTATAATCATTTTGATTGCGAAAACTAAAACCTACACAGATTTTAAAAATAGTTGGTTCCACATATGCAGATCATTTCAAATTTTATTATGTGTATAGATGTAAGTTTGTAATTGTGGTAAATTTCCGGTAGCTTCGTACAGCTTAAAATACGTTGACTAGGTGTCCTCAAATATGGCTGCTTATGTTTTTAATATACCCGATTGAAATGGTCTTTATGTGTGGGAGGTGTGAAGATCTTTGTAATTATGGGTAATTATTCATATTTAATAATTTTCATTAATTGAATCTTTGGTGTTTGAATTGATTTTATAAGGGAGCGTGCATAAACCTCGTAGCTCCATTTTGGCCTCCTGTGAACCCCCCCTTCCCCCTCACTTATCCCCACGTGGCTTTTGCCTCTGCCCCCCCCCCCCACATAGCACATAGGAGAAGAGATTTTGTTCTATTTTCTCGTGTCAACTATTGTAAATTACATACGGAGTTAATTAACTGAGGGAAATTAATATCAACATGCTGTTGTGTGTTCTGTTTCTCATTTTAGTTGTGAAAAATGTTATGAAAGGAAAGCTACGTGGCCTGGCTCGCAACCCCCCCGCCCACCACGTAGCCCAGCGTAGCCTTCCAGCCAACCCCCCCCCCCCCCCCTATACCGAGCCACGTAGTTTGGTTTGTGCACGGTCCCTAAGCTTAGAGAACGCTCTGTCCTCGCATTCGGGAGGACGAGAGTTTGAATCCCTATCCAGACATCCAAATTTTGGCTTTTCCAAGGTTTCCCCAGATCATTTTAAGAACCGTAACTGTTCTTGAAAAATTCTTCTTTACAATGAAGGAAGTTGTGATATATAACGTTTATATAATTGGACATTACTTTTTCAATACTGGAGAGAGCATGAAAAATGCCAACAGAATCAAATATAAAGGTTTTTTTTTTTTACAAGCCATTATCTCCCTTCATACGTAACCGAAGTCGATTGATAAATGAGGTATCATTTTAAAGATTAAGATATCTGCTTTGGTCACGTCATATTTTAAGAAAGTAATTTTTCCTATTTCGTCCATTAAACTGCAAAAAATGTTAATATTTGTTAAATGAAGTTTTTTGAACCACGACCCATTTTTCAGTCTCCTTACCGAAATCGATAAATGAAGTATCATTTTAAAGACTAAGACCTACACTTTGGTGACATCATATATTAAGAAAGGAATTTTTTCTGAATTCGACTCTTAAAGCGCAAAAGTATCAATATTTCTACAACGCGTTTTTGTGTCACGAGCCATTTATTTCCCTTCATATTTAGCCAACATAGATGAGTTCTCATTTTAGAGGTTAAGGACTCCGCTGTGGTCACAAAATATTTTAAGAAAGGAATTTATCTGAATTTGACCCTTACAGCCATTTATCTCCCTTGATATCTAACCAAAATCGATAAATGAGGTATCGTTTAAATAATTAAGGTCACTACTCAGATAAAATTATAAATTAAGGAAGTAATTTTACATAATTTGATCCTTTAAAGCCAAGGGTATGAGACAGTTCGGAGCCAGACCGCGAGATAGCAGCAGTACATATTACAAAGATATTAATAAACTGCTTCACTGGCGTCGACTTTTGTTACGTACCTATTACACTAAACAAATAAACAACTGGTACAAATAAGGCGGTTCTTCTTTCGTCTTATTACTAACCACTAACCTTACTATTTTTCGTATTCGCAAAATTTTCGCACGGGTCATCTAGCGTTCGCTATTGATCATCAAGTGGTTTTATATTTATTATTCATTTTCCCCTGCTTATGTTCAGTTTTTCTCAACTGCGGTACAGGGTAAGAATGTTCGCTGTGGAGGATGAGGACACATGTGGTTCTTCCCGTTCTGATTACGTTGGTCTTATCTACTTCGGTGGCTTGAGAGTTTGGGGACAGCGTTTAGGAACGCTAGATGCTTCTTACCCGATCTTCGCACGATAGAAGGGACCGTTCTTATACAAACATCTGATGCTATCTGCGTCGGCCACAGGCGAATGACTTGAGTGGACGGTAGCAATGCTAGCGCTCTGTTCAGCTGAGGTGCACTACCGACATCGGCAGAACTCCGAGGATTTCAGGTAGTCTGTGAACGGAGTTCGACACAAAGTCTCGGAAACGCAGTGATCCAAAGACCGCTAAACGAAGAGATCGAACGAACCTCCTCAGCGAAAGGAAACGACAAAATTCTTCTGTGAGTTTTCCGAGTCCATAGTTATGGGGACTTTTTGGCAGTTCTTTCCCACTTCTTAAATCAACTTGTCAAACTAAGAGAAAACGGTAATGCTGTGTATGTTCAATTTTAATAGATAATTTTTGCAACCCAGCGAAACCCTTAAATATAATAAATTCTTATGCTTCAATTACTCACTAAATTATGTGTTGAAGATGGATCATGGTCATTAGTTTTTCAAAGTATAATGACTGTTTTCTCCCAGAAGTAAAATTAAGCCTTCTCACTTGCTCGTTGTGAGAATCCGGGGATATGTTTAATACTATTCAGGAAATTAGCGCTCTTTAGCCTGGTTTCCTTCCTGTCATTATTTCTAGAATTTGCTATTATTTACATCGTCCTTTAAAGGCCGCTTTTCGACATTGGAGGTATTCTGGTATTCCATAAGTCAATGTTTCGCTACCTTAAAGTGCTGTGCTCCACACAAAGAGTTTTAAAAAGTTTTTTCTAATTCGTAGATCAATATTTGAAACTAAAAGCATTCTCTTTTTCATGAAGGCTGTTTTTGCTAGTGCTATTCTGCTTTAAACATCATTCCTTCTTCGGCCATCGGTTGTAATTTTTCTTCCCAAGTAACAGAATTCACTTTCGTATTCAGTCCAAAATCTTCCTTCACTCTTTTCTTCATGCCATTCAGTAATTTCTCACTATGCTCAGCCCTTTCTAACAAGCCAATGTCATCAGCAAATCGTAGCATACAGATTTTTTCTCCCTGAACACTTATGTCACATGGACATTTTTTCTTTTACTTATTATACACTGGAGAAAAAAATAAGTCACTGAACTTGTTAAAATTCACCAGTCAAGAAGTAAAGTTATACATAATTGTCACTCTCTAAACGTTAAAGTTGCGCCTGCCTTTTAGTCTCCAAAACGCAGCAGTCGTTAAAAGTGTGGAAACAGATAGGCCTAGCAGGGAGCAGTGTGGTTAGCTCGCTAAAGGACAAACATGATAAAGTGTTGAGCGGGAATATAGGATATAAATCAATTTGTGAGATAAGTGACATTGATTTTTTTTTTACTTGAAAAAACTCACAATTCAATTGCAGTAACTTCACTCTGTTTAAGTACTCTCCCGTGACATCTTGCCATGTCCAACTAAGCTTTTCACTTTACAAGACAGTTTTAGGTGAAAAGAGGAGAAAATTCCTCTTCGAGATGCACTTCAATGCTGGAATCAAACAATAATAAACAATCCACAAAAAATTTATAATAAATTCAAACTTTTAAAAGTAAAAATCTAGTAATCTATTCTTTTATGGAAAATAATTACCGAAAAAAAATTGATTTCCCAATGGCGCAGTGAGTGCACGGAAACAAATTATGCTATCTACTGTAATAAGTCGCGTTTCCAAGGTGACGCAGTGTGCACAGATAAAGCGAGGGCTATTTTTCGGCGAGCGGAAGCCGCGAGCCCGTTCGTTAAACCACCCGCTGCGCTGTTGACAATAACAGCAGGGACAGCCAACCTACAGAAAATAGTGACCCGCCACTCGGAGATTCTTGTATACTGTTACATGGAATGCTGCTCGGAGGTGGAGTGGAGACGAGACACTTCTGGACGGTATGTCGAGGTGTGAAGAGGGACTGCGAGACCACCGCCATCCTCTGTGGGCCTGAGGTTCATTTCCCGTCGCCGGCAGTGAGCAGTGCGCGGACACGGTAATGTGCCTATAAAAGTGAGACTTAGTGCAACATATCAAGAGCCCGGAAAATACCCCTGAGAAGCTACCCTGATTAGCTGGATACTTGTTTAAAATATTCAACTGAGCTAACCATCCGTAAAACTTCACATGTCAAAATTGGATGTCTTTTAATTTGTATAATAAATTCATGTCTTTTGTTACCCATCTTTCATATTCTTGTAACCCCTGAGACATGTCATGTGTGAGGCTTAATATTGATACATTGATAGAGAAAGATAGAAAAGTTTCAATTGCTGACGCCATACAGGGTGTCTAAAAGGTAGAGCCACCTCAACCAAAAGAGTATATTACACTACAAAAAAGCGACACTACTGGATAAAATAAATGATATATAACTGAGCATGTTTTGATGTATAGTAAATTTAAATGTTTGGTCATATTTTGACATTTTTATGTCATATTTTGTTGATCATAAAGATCCGAATTCTAGTTATCACTATATATAAAAAAAATTCAGGTAAAAAAAGACATGCACTAGTGAAACTCGTGTCCGACTGTTATTCGTCGTCACAAGTATCAACGCGTATTTGACAGAGCTGCTCACAGGTTTCTTCTCTGTTATTTTCTGTAATCATTCAAGTAAATAACAACGCTGGAGAAATACTGCACTTAATTTAACGCCCGCACAAGTGGCTGGAATCGAATCAACGATCCTCGGCATATGGAACCAGTACACTAGCGCCTCCCCGTCCGGGCATCCAGATTTGGGTTTTCCATGGTTTCCCCAAATCACTCCAGGCGAATCCCGGGATGCTTCCTTCAAAAGGCCATGGCCGAATTCCTTCCCATTCCTTGCCCCCATCCTTTCCCGTCTCTAAAGAACACGTTGTTAAAAAGGGACGTTAAACTGTTACAAAAAAAAAACAAAAAAAAAAAAAACAAAAAAACTAGTGCCTACCATACAGAGATCACTAATTGTACAGAGTTATTGAAGAAATTTTTTAAAACCAGAAAAAACCCAAATCGGAATCCTTGTAATAGAAGAAAGGAGCAATGATTAATGAAACTGACTGCTTAAAAAAGAGCAGAACCTGCAAATATTTCGATTTTGTTGAGTATATGGAAAAGGGACTGTGGGAATGAGAAATCGTTACCTGAAATAATAGAAAGTGCTAGGTAGGAAAAGCAGGGGTGAAATATTGCAGTAATATTTGTCTCATTGCTCTATACATACTGTTCAGATAAATGTGTGGTATGCAACCAGAAGATATCCAGTCCTTTATTAAATCATAAAAAAGATCAGTTCCCAAACAGAAATAAAAATTATGCACTCGTATCAAACATTCAATGCATTTTTCATATAAAGTAGTTACCGGTAATCAACGCAGAATAATGAAATTTAAAATGAAAATCGCAATCAAGTGATAATTCATCTGCAGGAAAGAATACCATGAAATCATATTACATTGTGATCTATTTGTACAGTTTCGTACTGAAATTATTTTGTTCGTGAAATCGTGACTTTACTGATACCGGAAACTGCATCAGTATTTTCCACGATTTTGACCAGTAATATTCGATGTATCGCGACAGTGGGCAAAACTCTTTGGTGGCTGGTTAGAATGAAATTATGAAAGTCGAATGGGGGCCATACTTTACCCCCAGCTGTCGACCGTAACTTGTTCAATAAAGCCTTCTGGTGCGCCAGCCGGTTTGAATAACAAGCAATTTACTCTCCCGTTCGTCCCTTCAAAAGGAAAAATCGGAGCGAGGGTTGGGTGTGGAAAGAATGGCAACGCCCGCTGAATGAACTGATTCAAATTCTTTCAGTTGTTTACTGAAAACTGTAACGACGCAAAGTATGTTTGTCAGGGCAACTCTGCAATGGTAGCGACTCATTTCTAACACACATTCACCAGTAGAAACTAAACCAGCAGCGGAAACGAAAGCTCTTATTTAAATATTTGTCAGCAATTGAAACTACCACTATAGTCTACACCTCCTCTTTCCTTGAACTGTTTTTGCTATCATGATAGATCTAAATTTAATAAATAGTTTCGTCTAGCCTTGATCAACTAAATGACCGAGTTTGAAATTGCCTGTTGACAGTGCCTTTGTAGTGGCTTTACATAATAGAGGTAAGGGAGCAATAGTTTAGTATGGAATCTAACCAGCCGGCGTTCCTAATTTGCATCAGGTACACCAAGCATGCTGAGCTGTAGGTCAGAACACTACAGAAGACCAGGCCAGACTATAGACTTCCCTTCCAACACATACTTTTAATTTTTGTGATTTTTCTTCACGTATTAGAATGCTCGTAAAACCTGTGTTAGTTTTCTGTAACAAAGGAATAGTTGATCGGGGATAAAATTTGGTCACGGCATTTGTCGAGGCACTTCTTTGAATCTAGAAGATTTCGGTTATTTTTTTGAGGTTACCTCTGCTGAATGTATGGCTCATTGGTTCAAGAAAACAAGCAACAATTTTATTTCGTGGTCATGACAGCTCTGATTCCTTTCGCGCTGAAGATACTTGAAGCATCTCTAACCATAAAAGGGTTGGTTATTAATTTTTTTCTAACCATCTAAATGTTCCTTAGCTTCGGTCCAAACCTGTCGGCAAGAAAGGCCATGGAAGCTTTTTATCTCCTGCCAAGTCGGGAATGCTGTTGTTAGAATACAATACTGTTAGGGCTGGTAGCCGAATGGTTGAGACAGTGATTTGTTTGGATCTGCAGTGGGAGCCGGCTCTAACAGGAATGTTTGACTAAAGTAGTAGCTGAAGAAATCTTTTGTCTCTTGAACATTTTGATATGAAACTTTTCTGTCTAGTGCGTAAGTAAATAACATGTTATGTCAGGATTTTATACCAGCCGATTAATAGGTTTGGCATACCAGGGTAAGGTAAGCTCGTGAAAAATGGCTAGAGGAGAATCAACGCTGATAAATGTTAATAGGAACTTAACAGTTTATAGAATCCAGTTTAATTAACACTACAGAAATTAAAGTTGATGACACGATCTGAAAGGATCAGAACAGCTGCGCCTTTGAACAACGCTTCTGAATATAATCGATGGATCACTGGATGAATGATTTTGTATGGCTTTATGACGTCGAGGTCATTGGAAGTGGGAAAGGACTGGTTACAAGGAACGGAAACAAAATTCAGCCATGGCCTTTTGAAGGAAGCGTCTCGGCTTTCGCCTGGAGTAATTTGGGGAAACCATGGAAAACTCAAATATGGATGCCCGGACGGGAATTCGAACCCACGTCCTGCCGAATGCGAGGCCAGAGCGTTATCAATCACTCTCTACATTAAGTGAATGACTGATGAATTACTGGTTATTTTAATGGGTACTGTATGGCTAGATGAAATGCCAGGTGGCATGATCTTACTCGAACCTACACGATGTACAAATTGAAACTAAGAGAGTCGGCCTAGCTATTTGT
This sequence comes from Vandiemenella viatica, assembly GCA_031002005.1. Classification (NCBI taxonomy): domain Eukaryota; kingdom Metazoa; phylum Arthropoda; class Insecta; order Orthoptera; family Morabidae; genus Vandiemenella; species Vandiemenella viatica. Next base: position 198,776,107 of record JARYHS010012519.1, read on the forward strand.
TGCCATAACTCGCGGAATGAGTCCGCGAAGCAAGAGCAAGAAATATATCTTTACTAGAAACAGAATGTATTGACGTTATTAGGTGGTTCGAACTCTACGAATTAGCATATTTTTTCAGGGAAAGGAAACAATTCAGTGGTTAGCTAGCGCTTACGAATCTGCCTTCCTCTATCACCATAGATACTAAAGTACTAGGTACTAAAAACTCTCCTTTTTTATCCAGTGAATCCCTAATATTCAGTACGTAACTGAAATCGTGTGATTTCAGCGTATAAATGAATTGGCTCTGAGTGGTTTGCAGGTTTATGTGAAGAACAGCATTTCCAATTCCCGAGCGAAAATTTCGTGAATTAAATACGATGAATAGCGAGGTTGGAGGTTTTTATCATGATGAAAAAAGAATTTGCACAATTGTAGGAATTGTTTATTTGTCAACTAACACGGGTACGCAGCAAAACAGTTACAAATGATGAAATACTTTCCTAGGGAGAAGGAAAACATGGGGAAATCTCCTTATTCTATAAAACACATACAGTTTATCAGGATCTCCGTGATACGTGACACTGCTATCTAGCAGTACGAGATGACTCCTTATGGACACCGAGCGTAGTGGGTGAGCGGTAACGCTTTCGCCTCGCGTTCGGGAGGATGCAAGTCCGAATACACTCCCGAGCATCCAGATATGGATTTTCCATGGTTTCCCCAAATCACTCCAGGCGAACACCAGATGAAACCTTTATTTTATTATTATTTAAAAAAAAATCCTTATCGATGCCTAGCTGTTTGACTTTCAACTACCACATACCCTTGATCTTGTTGACAGTTTTGAAATTTACGGATTGAATTTAGAAAAATTCCTTTCTTAACTAATAATGTTATGAAAGTGGAGAACATAATTTTTAAAATGATACATCATCTATCGATTTTGGTTATGTATGAAGGGAGAAATATGGCTCCTCACAAAAAGAAAAATACATTTCAAATGTAATATACATGGCACGTATCTGGCGGGTGTAACAATTAAAGAGGGAGTCAGCCTATTAAGGAATTATATTGTGAATAGTTAATATTCAACTTGTATGTAGAAGAAGCAATGTAGAAAGTCAAAGAAAAATTTCCATGTGGCATAAGTTTTCAGGGAGAAAAAATCAGTATGCTACGATTTGCTGATGACATTGTCTTGTTAGCAGAGAGGGCTGAGGATATTGAGAAGTTACTGAATGGCATGAACAAAATACTGATGGAAGATTTTGTACTGAATATAAATCAAAGCAAAACAAAAGTGATGAAATATAAAGATAGGATCGTATGCAATAGGAGAAGTAAGTGAGTTCTGTTACTTGGGAAGCAAAATTACAACAAATGGCCGAAGCAGGAATGATGTTAAAAGAAGAATAGCACTAGCAAAAAGAGCCTTCATGAAAAAGAGAAATCTTTTAGTTTCAAATATTGATCTAGGAATTAGAAAGAATTTTTAAAAACTCTATGTGTGGAGCACAGCACTATACGCTAGCGAAACATGGACTTTAGGACTACCGTAAAGAAAGAAAATTGAAGCGTTTGAAATGTGGTGCTACAGAAGAATGCTGAAAATTAGGTGGAAAGACAAAGTAAGAAATGAGCGAGTTTTGGAAATGATGGGTGAGAAAAGAAGTTTGTTTAAGAAGCTTACAGAAAGAAGAGACAGGCTCGTAGGTCATATTTTGAGACATGCTGGATTGGTTAATCTGTTAGTGGAGGGAACAGTCGAAGGTAAGAACTGTAAGGGAAGACAGTGATTAGAATATATGAAGTAGATAATTGAGGACGTGGGTTGTAAGGGGTATGTAGAAATGAAGAGGTTAGCACAAGATAGGAAATTATGGAGGATTGCATCAAACCAGTCGAAAGACTGACGACAGCAAAAAAATAAATAAATAAAAAAATTGTTAATAGCACCGATGTCTATATACTTTTATTTTGCTGGAACCACTAGAAGCGGGGAAGCCATGTCGACCAGAAGCGTATTGAAGCAGTAAAGAGGCTCACGCGTTCTGGTGGGGAGAAGTACTTAAGCGGTTTTCTGAAGACGATTTAGGCGCTTGACTTCTGTCGTCTCGAACGACTGTTCGGGCTCCATCTTTCGTTCAGAAGATTCGTGACGTATGACTCTCTGTGGAAAACAGAATAGCGGTCTAGGACAATGTCACACTCAGCTAAATTTGCTGTGGCAGACGACTAACAAAACTTGTCTCGACGGAACGCTTTAAAATACCGCTTAGATTGTAGTGAGTCTCTCGCCGTTCACATTAGCATGGCTGAACCACCAAAAACTGTTCAACCCGTTCATAATGCACGAATTATATCCCATGCTCTAAATATTCACTCAATCACATTGTTTTTGTTCCCGCTTTCGTAACAAATAAGTAAAACAAAATACACGTATCGTTATTAAATTCATGTGATATTTATCTCGAGCTTTGGACTAGTTTAATTCCAAATATCAATCTTATTACTTTATTGTTAAGATGAGTCATTCTTATTACTATTACTGTAAATAATTAGCAATTAATAATAATAATAATATATAGTAATTAGTTAATGGATAACGGCAATGTAACTGTTTTTTTTTAATTTGTTTATTGTTGTTCGTTTTTCACCTCTCATTGAAACATTATCAGCGACGAATCTGTATTGAAATTAAAATTAAGTTTACAAACTTAAAAAATATAATATACGTAAAAATTTAATTTAATAATTTCCTAAATTAAATGAAAATTTCAATACAGATTCGTCACTGATGATGCTTCGATGGGAGTTGAAACGTGTAAGAAATTAATTAAAAAAAAAGTTGTATTGGTGTAACCTATTAACATCTAATAATTAAGAAACTGCGGGATGAAATGCCTTGCATCATCTTTGCATTGAATTTTATTAATAATCAATTCTTAACACATGAACTATAGACAACACCATTTACATTACTTAGACATAATTATATTTAGCTAAAGATATTTGAGTGTCTCTTATATCCAGAATGAATTTGCGTGCTTGTGTTTGTAGCAATGTGTATCGATTTCTGTTAGTTATGATTACATACGTGCTGATGATTCCTCAAGTTCCTTTGCCAATAAAAAAGAGGAATAACGATTTTACTCTGTTGAACGGTAATTCACAGTTAATTCGTTAACTATGCAGGTGTGAATTATCGTACATGTTTCATGTGATATTTACGTTAAGCACAATTTTCTCTAAAAATTAAAGTAAGAAATGTGTAATATTTCTGAAAAATTAAGTAACAGGAAATGAAAGATTATGTTGAATCAAGTTCCCATTTAGATTATGTATTCTAGATACTATGATAGTAACAGTGTTTTGTATCAGATAATACCAGAAAGTTGTTGGTAATATTACTGATTTGTTAATAAGTGTATTTACTGATCCACATCACCGAGTCTGTTCTCACACGGGATTGAAGTGAACATATCTAATCTATCTGTCTATCAATCCACACGGATATTTGTATCTCTTACTATAGTAAACTAAGGGAGACATCTTATTCCAAAAAAACATAGCTTGAAACAATTTGTTAAGATTCGATTAAAGCTTCAACCCTACTCCAATAGAGAATATCATTTATTAAATTAAAAGTAACTGCTGTTGAAATTTAAGGGCAACATAAACTTTTCTTTAGAAGAAAGAAGGAACTGTTACACCGTCCAGTCTACCATTTCATTCATGATCTGATGATACATCAACATTAATCAAAAAGAAATGAGTTGGGATAATAATTTGAGAGAAGGTAGAAGCAATAGGACTGGAAGTGAAACTTGTCATCTATTGAGTGACTAATGATTTTCAATTTTCCTGTCATTGACGAAATTACTGAGTCACTCGGTTGGCAATTATCCAGGCGAGACTAATTAGCAAGGTGTGGCTGTCATGTGCAGTGCGGTTTGATGACAAATGGAGCGTCGCTACTCTCCAGTTTCCTCAAAACTACCGTCAGAACACAGAAGATTTCCTTTAATTTACAGCGGATCAGCACCACTGGCAATCATTCACGAACTTTATTAATGGATTGACGATTTATAATCAAGGATTATGAACGTGTGACCGTAATCATAGCATTTTCAGTTGTTCATCATACAGTTCGTATCTCTCAGTTTTGTTAACAAAAGCTGTATCTTAGTCCCAACAGTTCCTATTTTGCGGAACACATCGTTATTTCTTGCGCTTAAATCAATGTATTTAACGGATCTTACTGCATTCAACTGCCATAAGTTTACTGTTTTAAAATTTTGCTGATGGTATTTACGCCTTTCGTGAATTTTAATTAATTAATTAATTAATTAATTGCAATGGAGCACAGCCTCCGGTGGCAATTTCCCTACACCTCCATCTTCCCCCTTCCTGCACCCACCTACAATTGCCCTTTACAAATTTTATCTTTAAATTCTTTCAACGTTTTCGTTAAATTATTCATCATTTCTTTTGGTAACTCATTCCAATCCCTGACAACCTTACCTAAAAAAGAGAATCTTCCCATATCCTTGTGCCTGAAATCGGGTGCCAGCTTGTAGTCATAATCATCTTTTCCCTTGCATGCACTACTTTTCATACCTACTCTAATATCTTTCCATGCCTCATCGCCAGTTTACGCCCTGTATACTCCCATGACCCTCCTCATCCACCTCCTGTCTTGCAATGAATCCCATTCCTTTATCATATCCGTCATTGATTTCATTCTGCGATAATTTCCAGAAACAAACCTAGCAGCCCTTCTTTGCACCCTATCCAACTCCTGTATTTGATACGTAAAATGAGGGTCCCATACTACACTACCATATTCGAGCAATGGTCTCACCAAAGTTTTGTAACCCAATTCCTTTACTTCTCCCGTACATCCCCTCATCACTCTCTCCAACAAGTGTAGAACTTTGAAAACTTTTCCTACCTCCTGTCCAATGTGTCTAGCCCAGTTAAGCTTGTTATCAAAAGTAATGCCAAGATATTTACATTTCAAGTCTTCAGCAAGCAATTCTTTCCCCACCTTATAGTCATAATTAACCTTTTGTTTTTTATTTGTGTATCTAATAAGCTGACTCTTCTTTGTATTTATCATCATCCCATGTTTACCAACCCAACTAGATATCCTGTCCAGATCACCCTGCAACTGTTTACAATCCTCTATCGTTTTGATTCTTTTATAATCTGCAAACAATCTAATTTCAGATAGTAAACAATCAACACAATTATTCATTAGAATAATGAATAGCAATGGTCCCAATACGTTACCCTGTGGCACTCCCATTTTTACTTTCACTTCTTTTGATACCACATTTTAATAGCTACTTAATTATAATTTGGAATAAATATATTGTTAACGTGCAAATTCTTTCAGTTACAATGTCTACTGTAGATGTACTAGAGTATCAAACTACTCTAAAATCTTGGAAGGAATAGCCTATAGAGTAAGAATATAAGATAGAGCAACTTTTAGGAGACTGATACAAAATTTCAAGGGTTTCCAGGAGAAGGAGAACCGGAAATGTACTAACTTATGGACGGAAGAAAGTAGGAAACAGCAAAGGGAAATGGTGAAGAACTATTGGAAGCCAAGAATAGAAGGATTGAAAAGAATGCACGGGATTACTTTTCGCGGTCCTTAGCTGGCCAATATCGAAGAGAAGAAGAAGAGTAAGAATGTATTCTGTCTTCTGTTATGATTCACAGAACGTTTACAAGCAAAAAATTATGTCAGATAAATTGTACGATTGATGTCAACACTGAGAAACGTTATAAAACGTTAATTTTATAAATAAAACAACAGTTGTGGTTAATGTTACATATATTACAGATATCGTGATAATTCTCACTATGAACTTTGTAAGTCTTTTTTTAATAGTTCGAGTTGAACATTGTTGTTTTGTCTTACTTTTTGGCATAGTTAATATCTTAAATTTACACATTGTTTTAGCAGTGTTGTTATGTTTGTGGTTGCAGTAGTGCCAACCTAGCTTCATTTTTTGTGTTATTGTATGTGGTCTACCTTCCGTTAAATTGTACCTCTTTTTCTCTGATTGTCTTACTGTCAGGATTACTTTGTTGAGTGTCTGTTTTAGTTTCCCTGTTTACTAGTTGTTTTTGTATTTGAACAGTGTTCAATAGTATTTTATTCGCTAATTTGATGAAATGGTTAAGTATTTTATTTTTACCATTCTTGTGGAATTGTTTGTCTGATAGCTTTGAGGAAAGTTATCAGATACATTTGTTACGGTTGTAGAAATAATGTATGAAAGAAAAGAACCTGGGTCAAGTAGTTTGTACACAACAGCTGTATTCTGTTTGACAAGGCAGGTTATTCTGGTAACTTTTATGTGGATTAGTTCCAGATGGTAGTAAGCGACACCGTATAGACATCTCTCCAGAGCGCAGCAATGTCGCGTAGCCTCCAGCAGGAGCTCAACGTTGAAGTCAGCCGTTCGAGTGGGCAGAACTTCCAAGTCAAGCTGCAGAGACGGCTTCCGAGGGCAGCAACGTGGCTTCCAGTAAAACAGCAGAACTGCAGCTACTGCGGCAGCACTTTAATTAGTGCAACTGCCCGTGTCGAGAGGACGCAAGCCACAACATCAGCGACGGGGAAATGTCTCACTCTGAGAGACATGACGCTACGCACAGTTGGCAACGGCTGGAATCCGACTGTGGCAGCACCACAAAAAATTCGGTGTAGCAAACGTAATGGTCGTGAGAATAAAATCACCAAGGCCAGCCCAGTGGCCGTACTAAAATTAAGACATCAATTAAAAAGCAAGCCAATTTTTAAACATTCCTTCAGAAAATTTTTACAGATAATTCGAATTGCTTTTATATCAACTTGAATAATAAGAATTCATTTTTGTCATACGAATTCTAAATCAAAGAATCTATACATCCCGCTACCCATCACTGATTCAAATTTAAATAATTACCCGCTACTTCGTCGGCTTGAAAGTGTTATGTAGTATAAGAGTTGTTGTTTCTTTTCAAATTACGACCAGCAGAAAAATTTCTCCTTTGGGGTTGAAAATATGGTTAACTGCTTCCTTGTCATATACTTTTGAAAGAAAAGCATATCTGAAAACCAGAAAATATGTAACAAAGCTGTAACGCGTGCCGAAATATACGGTTACGGACATTACTCATTCGTCAGCAATAGACGTATTGAGCCGATTCTGACGTCATTAGTCAGAATTTGGCATAACAGCCTTCTTCTTCACTCCAAATCCACTATGCAACAGGGAATATTAGTAGTCATTCTGGTCTAGGCTGCATTTCAATCTAACCACAAATTTAATTAATACAGCCCCTTGAAAATCAACACTTTTCTCAAATTCAATATTATGGTACAGTACATACAGTATATTACGAACGGAATTATGGTGAGATACCTGAGATATCATAATACGTCATTACCACAACTGAAGACGTCCCTTGTGAGCTTGCCGAAAACACGAATTTAAAAATTGTTAAGGTTAACAAAGATTTATGTTTCCTTCGGCGAAATTATTATTGTTTATAAGTTTCAGTTGACATTCTGTTTAAGGCTGCATTTCAACCACGCCACAAACTCCGCTAATATTGTCACTAGAAAATCAACGCTTCTATCACGCGCATTAGTACATTCACTATATTGCATGTTAATGATGTCATGAATGGTCCACAATTTCAGATCGTGATACCAAAGCAACGTCTAAAAACCAGCTGAATAATGACGCTGGCAATATGGCGCTCGTAAAAGCAAAGTAAATTAAATACTGAATACATGAACTAAGGCATTAGCTTCATGACAATTATTAAAATAACGTAATTTAAAAGTGTATACTAACATGCCCGTAACTTAGGCAGTACAACGGGAAGCCCAGATTTCATTATAGCTCGGAACACAACTTACGTTAATATTGCCGGTCAAGTTTACATCGCGATATAGTGACTGTGTTATTGAGCGTACCTTAATCTAGTTGCAGTTCATAATGAAGGCGTGTGATAAAAGTTAGGAATCCTGATATAGAAAAAGCTGCTTCTACTCGAAATGTAGTTTCGGTGCGTTTAGTATATTAAGGTGTGCCCGTAACGTTTGATATTGTAACGGAATATTAGCGGAGGTAATCGTTAGGTTGAAATGCAGCCTGGAGCAGAATGTTCTTATTACAGCAAAAGGAAGGTGGAATTTAGTTAGTAATAAATAATCTGCTTTCATAACTGCCGTGTTAGTGACGACGTGTATCGCGATATTGCTGTTTGAAGCGGTAACCTTCTGCCTTAATTCATTGAATGCGTTCGTTTTAAGTGAAGGATTTAATAGGTATTAGACAGAATTTAAGAGGAATTAGGATTTAATAGATATTATGTAGAATACTGAACAATAAGTAAACAACACTGTTTTGTTGATCATAGGAAACTGTTTGCTCTGATTTATACAAACATTTTAAACAAAAAATAAATAAATCGTTAGCTATCAAACACAACGTTTCGACAGCTGGCTCTGCTGTCTTCATCATGTGTGGAAAGCTTCAGGTGATGTGAGATAGAAGTCACCGACTAGACTGGCAGCCTAGCTCACATCACCTGAAGATTTCCGCACATGATGAAGACAGCAGAGCCAGCAGTCGAAACGTTGTGTTTTTATGACCCTATTCGGCTGACCACCCTTGAAGCTTACACTGAATCTGTACGCATGGAAAGTCTCTACTCACATACTTTATTTTTATTTTTTCAGACATTGCTAAACTCTCGCTTGTAATACTTTGTCTACGAAAGCACAACCACCTCACAGTAATAAAGTAACGAGTAACTTACACCCAGCGTGATAGGTGAGTGGTAACGCTCTGGCCTGGCATTCTCGAAGACGTTAGTTCGAGTCCCCGTCCAGCCACGTCCAATTTCAGTTTTCCATGGTTTCCAGCAATCACTCCAGGCGAAAGCCGGGATGGTTCTTCTAAAGATCATGGCCGAATTCATTCCTTTCCCTTGCTCCCAGTCCTTTCTCGTCTCTAAAGACCTCAAAGAAGCGTAATACCATAAACATAAAAAAAAATTAAGTGTGAACCCTTATGAGTAAAATCATCAGTCAAAAAAGAAATTTTAAAATATTTTGTGATTATCCTTCTCTGAAAACAAATGTTATTTCGGTAAATCATTTTGAAAATTTATTTATTATCGCAGCACAATATACAGAAAAATCTAAACTAAGGGCCGACGACATTTTAAGATCGAACTTACAAAACAGATTCTTCATTGATCTTTGGATTGTTGAAAAGCTTCAGCAAAATTGTTCAGTAGCATTGATGACAAAATATTATACGATAAATTGGAAGACAGTTTACCTCACCAAACTTAATGAGTAACTGCTCCAAGCAGCAAATATCGTATGATAACGATTCATTAAAGAATAGTTACAGTTAATTTATATCAATGAGAATCATTTTGTAAATTTTTTTTTTAATAATGTCTGCACACAAGTAAATATTTTTATACCATCATCAAAAACCGTTGACTTACTAATCAGTGATGAACGTTAATTAACAACACGAAACGATGATTCAGCAATTTACTTCTTGTGTAGAGAGAAAAGTTGCAGCTTGAATGCGTGAGATTTCACTAACAAATGAATTGTTCCATTATTCATTAAAACCGCAGCGAGGTTTGTTTGGCAGTTTGCGTTAGGAATGATTGATCAGTTCTCGTCTATTTGTAAAGCACTTTAGCAATGTTTGTAACGAACCCGTGTGCAATCAACAACTCGTTATCAATAACTTGCAATTAGAACATTAAATATAAATATTCTCAAAACCCATTGCGACGGCATTACTTTATACGTGATTAGCTAAATGTCAACCGGGAAAAACTGGTTAGAACAAAACATATTTTCTCTTGTCATTAAACATTTTTGCAGTCGATCCTTTTCGGCAGTATACCTTCTTGTTATTCATAATCTTCAGGTAATATATTGTACTAGTTTATTAACCCGACTGAAATGAAGGACTGAAACCAACGATATGGAAACTAATCTCTTCACTGAGGCGTAACCAAATCTAACAAAATTAGTAACGTAGAATGTAAATAGTTTCTAAGCCTTTAAAAAATAACTGTTTGAACTCATTGTTCCGGCAATCAATTTCTTCTCAGTTGTTTAAGTAGATGGAATTGTTATCAAATAACGTTCATAACATTCATTTTGTAATGATGTATTGTTTGATCTCTTCACAACTAGCATGTAGATTTAAATTAAGTACTGAAATGATAAATAATACATTTCTCCAACGAAAAATAATAATAATACCAACCAGTATATTTTAAGAAATAATTAATTACATGTTGGATCGAAATAAACAATATTGGCAACCAAACTAATTAAGAAAATACAATTTTAAAATACATTTATTTGCAAATAGTGGAAGTGTTAGGTCTCGAGCGGAGTAGGCGTTTGAAAAATCCTTGTCACAAAGCTATCATCTCCGACTTGTGAGGGCTCTGTTTGTTGTCAGCCGACGCCCCCGTTGTATTCTGCAGGTTATCGGCAAAGCCAAATCACCAATTCGGCCACGAACAATTGCAAAAATAAATTTCAACCTTTCCTTGTGATAGTATCAGCATGGATCTGATTTAAAGGATGAATCTCACTGATTATAAAATTCTCTTTAAAATCCATTTTATTCACATTTATACACGACCACTCAAATGTAATACAGTACGATAAACTTTTTCTCGTCCACACTAAATGTCTGCCGCTCTCATGGCCAGAACAACTGTTATTGATTACTGGGTAGTCTCGCTGTCGAGCGGGGTCCGGCCACCGACCCATCTGATCACGCCTCTATGTGACTTACTGCTGCCTCCCCCTCTGGCGCTGACAGTATTTACGTCAACCAAAGTTCTCTCCTCGTGGTACCTCAGATACGAAATTATACGTAGTTTTACTTTACAGAATAGGCTTCGTCAGCACCCTTGTCGCCGGAGAGGAGGGTGTTTACCAGAGCGTATGAAAACCATATGGTCCGCTTGAAAAATAGCTACTTATACATCTGAAGCCTGGCTCAGCCAAAGACAGACATCCAAGGGCTCGATTTTTTTTTTTTATAACTATTGGCTGTTTTACTGTCTTGGAGGAAGTTAGCGGGACGATGCTGTAAGGAAGCTAGGTTTCCGCCATCTTACATTCTGTTCCTAAACGCGAGAGACCATAACACATGTGTTTCATGGGATCTGGTATGATACAGACTCGTCAAACTGGACTATTTGGTCCTGTACTTGTACAGATATTCTCTGTGACTACAACTGCTGGCTAAAATTACCAGCACACTCTATTTATCTTCACGTGAAGCATTTCGTCAAATCAATCAGCAGCGGGTAGTTTAAGCTGAATGTTATCTATGCTTATTAACTATATGTGCGTTTCCCTAACTCATCTGGCCAGCTATTTTACTAAAATGGTCGGTTTATTGCCTGGACGGAGGCCATAAAAATATGTGGGTTTATTCCTTAATCAATAGTGAGCTTCAACAGTGTACAAGGTTACAGCAAAATGAATGCTGTATTTCAATCTGGTCACCTCGTCTGCTTCCTTTATAGTAAAGAAAGAAAAATTTTCAGTTGCTTTTATAACAAAACCTCACACCTCGACTTTAGAAGATTTTGGAAAGAAACGGGAAGAAATCCGGTTAGTACTTTTTAAAGACACCATCCCAGCATTCGTCTGGAGAGCTTTCGGCAAACCATTGGAAATCTATATCTGGCTGTACGGGATTTAAATCCACGTCATTCCGAAGGACAACGCCAAACGTTACCATTCATCCACCAGTCAAACCATCACTCGTTATGCTATCTAATATATAAAAATTAACGTTTGTTTGTTTGTTGGTTGGTTGGTTTGATTGTCTTCTATGCGTTCCTATACCATTCATCATTGCGATGAAACTTTGGTGAGTTATTGTACGCGTTCCTAGGAAGGTTTTTGAAAAAAAAATCTCTTCTTCTACTACACACACACATACAAATTTTAATTTTTTTTCAGTTGATCTTTCTATAAACCCACAGTAATTTACTTATTTCGATGAAATTTTACACACGTGTACTATGAAACAAACAAAAAAAGCACTGTTACATTTGTTTTACAAACCTCACGCACCTTTACAACAACCCATTAATTTTAACCAACGTCCTTCATGCAAACCCACAATTTTTATCCGATTTTGATAGTACTTATCACGCGTATACTTCAAAACCAGGTAGCTCAGTGGTTAAAGCGCCTTCTTCCCAGCCATCCTGTCTCCTCTCACGAGATCAAATCCCAATAGGAGCAGAATTTTTTAAGAGCTGTATTTGATAATTTGAGCTTCGCCGGGACTTTCCATGATTCGAATTCCATATTTAACTGTAGGTCCCATACGAAAGGTACTAGCCATCCCGACTGACCCAAACTTAGTCCACCTCCTTCGAGATGATTCAATAAACCTTCGGGTTGTGGACTAACTTAGCATTTTACTTTAAAACAACGAGAAAAATAACCCTTTTATCCCTATCTCCTACATTTTTGGCGACTTTATTTAGATAAAGCCACCGCTTTTATCCGATACCGACGGAACTTTCCACTAGTATAACATAAAAGTGTGTTTCCTTCTTTAAAATCGCCTGAAGCGAAGCTGAAATATTATAAAGCAAGTCGGACGTTTTTCTTTCACTAAAACAGACTTCCGAGAACCGCCTTTTCTGCAGAGTTTCCGGATTTCTATAATTAGTATTAGCTTTGCATTTGCGCTTGTATTTCTCTATTTACCCCAGACGAACACCCTCATGCAATTTGAAGTTGGGACTCACCTCCGTATTCCAGCCATCCGAAGCCGCAGGGTATTCAACAAACCCATTGACTTTGCGACCCGCCAACTCCAACTCAATTTCAATTAGTAAAACGGAACTCTGAAACTCCGTGCTTTCTAATAACTGAATATTCACCGATCCACTTCTTAACTACTTTCCCTTTTCATTCCATACCACTACCAGTTAATTAAAATATGATTAATGAAAAATTCAGTTTAAAATCAAAGGTTCAGCTAATACACATTTATCTCCTGATAATTTTCCTAGATATTTAATTCTTCTTTTGGAATTTTGTTACAAATTACCATACATCCAATATTTCTGTTAAATAAACTCACAAGTGTAACTGCTATACATTTACCTTCTAGTTTTTTTAAATTTTATTCTTCTCTTGGGATTGTGTTACAAATTCCAAAATATTCCGTCATTATCATCATCCTCAACAGCATGCAGCCACCGGCCGGGTCTGCCTTGTGGACAAGCCACTCCATTTTCTTCTTTCTTCCCTCCACCTTTCTGTCGTCATCCTGGCCCCATCCTCTCCTCTCTTCCGTATACACTCCTCTACTTCTCTCAGCCATCCCTTGGTCTTCCTCTTGGTCGTTTATCATGCACCTTCATTTCGTGGATTTTTCTTGGGGTTCTCTGATTCTCCAGTCACTTTACATGTCCGCACCCTCTTAGTCTCTTATCATTTCCTGTAAGGGTTCCTCTTTTATGATGTGTCTGATCGTTTCATTCTTTATCATGTCCATTCTACTAACACTCATTCCATATCTTAAAAAATTCGTCTCGCTAACTTGTATTCAGCTAATGTCCCGCCTCTTGATTGTCCAGGTTTCTGCACCATATGTCAGGATTGGCACACGTGTGATAAAGTACTCTCTTGCTTCTCTGTGGCACATCCGTATTCCATATCAGACTTTTAAAAATTCCTCTGCCTGTCTTCCTCTTTCGCTTATCTCGCTATCATTACTTTCACTTTCCTCTAAAATATTCCCCGAGTACTTGAAACTGTTTAGCTTCTTCAGCTGTTCACCTTCCATCGCAATTCCCCTGGTTATCCTATTCTTCTTTCTGGTTGTTTCCATGTACTACAGTGGGGACCTTGTGTTCTCCTTAACTGATGCGGTAGCTGTGGAAGGCTCTACAAAAACCCTGAAGAAATGACGGTCAACGGACACACTAGCCGGTAGTGGATTAAAATTGCTTACAAAACACAAACAAGCCAAAATATTCAATATTTCCTACAATAATAATTCCGTGTGGTCATTATGACCTGGTAACAGGGTTCCTATCGGCTGCGCATTCTGCCCCTGTCGGAGCCACCTTAACCTAACCCGGCAATCCTGCCGGGTACAGGAGACCTACAGTTTAACGTGGAATCCGAACCACGGAAACGTTCTGGCGTTCTTCACATTACACAGCAAGCTGTGCCAGAGGTGAAATTCCCCGCCGAGACAGGGATTCGAACCGGGGATCTTTTGATCTCCACTCAGACGCTTTAACCACTGAACCACCAGACCGCTATAATATTTTCGATAAATCAAGGCACATCAATTTGTATAAACATTAATAATACACCAACCCAAATGAATTTTCTTTCTTTTTTCTTTTCACCTTTCACATTTCACCCAATTTTCAAAGCACCTTAAGCGTTATCTGTGTGATACAGATGTTGAAAACGCTTTAAAACTGGCTGCAACGCATACGTTGAAAATAAATAAAATTCAATTGCATATGCGTAGTATTAAGTTTTATACAAATTGCTTAGCATTCAAATGGATGAAATGGTACACAACATCCAGTTCTTGACGAAAATATATGTAATGCCATGTGATAATAAGAATGAACAGAAGATTCCATATGAGGATAAAAATTTAATTTTTTTTTTTTTTTTTTTTTTTAAATGTGGCAGTCACATAACATTTAAGATACATTCTTGTTTAAAATATATATATATATATATAAAATTAACTGTTTGATAATGGTTCAGTTGGAAAGGTTTGGCATTATACGATTTTATTGACCATCATCATGGAGGGGAGTTCCAATAAACAGAAATCTCCCGTTGACATTTAGCTGGGATATTTTCAACTCACTTACGCAGCTTTTTTTAGCGTCTGTATACTTGTAAATGATGTGTGTATTAAACTCAATTCGTTTTTGGTATTGTACATGAGAGGCTAGAATAAAAGGTTACCCCTGTCTCATCCATTGCAGCTCTCATGTCCGAAACACATCCGATTAATGTTCTCACCTGGTGGACCAGTAAGCATTAACGTGTGCCATCACTCGATAAGCACTACGGAGAGCTTAGGTATAGAACTAAAGCCCCTGGCATTCAGTCGGCTAATTAGGTACTGTGTTTCACTACCTTCTCTATTTTACTAACAAAGTACCCCCCAACGGAAAATTTGTTCCATGCCATGTGCAGGTGCAACTACCGTACCCTAGAGACTTCGGAAACAATGCGGGTGTCTTTCTGATAACTTTGCTGTATAAATTAGGTAAAGTATTACGAGAAAAAACAAAATCCTTTACTTATGGGACAGAGTGATGAGGGTATATAGCGTAAAAGTGAGGGAATTGGGATACAAAAAGTTAGTCAGACCTTGTCTGAATATGATGGTGTACTATGGGACCAACATTTTAGGTATCAAATACAGGACTAGGAGGGGGTGTAAAGAAGGGCTGCTAGATTTGTCTGTGGAAATTACTGCAGAACACAATCAGTAACAAGTGTGATAAAGGAGCTGGATTGGGATTCATTGGATGACAGGAGGAGGGTGAAGAGAGTCATGGATTGTGCAAGGCATATATTGGTAATGAGGCATGGATATACATTGGTAGAAGAATTAAGAGAGATATATGGAAGAGAAAATACGATCGTGAATGCAAGATGGCTTTCGATTTCAGAAATAAGGGAGTAGGAAAATTTTCTTTTTTAGATGCAGGAATCTGGAATCGGAATAAAAACGCTAAAAGAAATTAAAATTAAAAATCGCAGAGGGTGAAATTAGGCGGGTAAAACAAATAGAGAAAATGGGTGTGTAGGGAAATTGTCACAGGAGCATACGGTCCACCAGAGTTAAGTTAAGTTAAAAACAGATTAAAATTTCCTTTAAACGTAAACACAATGTTCATTCGAATGAGCGGAAATGTCAACTACAACAAAAGACTACTTATCACTATCTCACGATTTTGATTCATTGATAATGATGGAGACATCATTTAAAAATAAAGTCTAGTTAACCACTACAGCAAAACCGAATCACTTTGATAGTTACCAAGTTTTAATAGGATCCTAATTACAAATGTATTATGTTATTATGTTGTAAACGATATCGATTGACCTGTAATTTTAAACTTAGGAAGAGGAGATAGAAGAAAATATAGCTAAACAAATAATTACAGCAAGAATGATATTTGGTTTCTGCAATTCTCAGTAATAAAGGTTATCTGTAATTGTGCATTAAGCACCATCTGCTGCTGCTGATAATTGTGTTCAATACAAGCGAGCGCATGCCAAACACACATAAAGTGTGAGATTTATAGTGACGTTTATTAGATGCCTAAAACTGATCTTTGTCAGCAGCGGAAGAAATATGGCGGCTGTAACGTAGCTGAAGTGTTTCACAAACTCATAAACACCACGTCTACCAGTTTCTATACCAACAGTAGTGTAGACCTTTCAAACTGCAACAAGAGACTGACACTATTTCTTCAGTCATAAATTATTGAGGAGAATGCAATTGTTTTTAATAGTATAAATTGTGTATTTATGAGTTATATTTTCCCTATATAGTATACTGATTGTAATTTTTTTTCAGCAACAAATTTTACTCAAATGACTCAACTAAAAATTAGAAAGAATATACGAATCTTTACATTTCAGTTCTATAATGCTGACATTGGAGACCTATTTTTTACAAAAACATAGTCTGCACTTACATGATATCGTAGGTGTTGAAACGGTTTCTTAAGTCTTATTCTGCAATTATGAATAAAAGAAATACTTACTGAAGTGAAAAATATCTAACTAAATGACTAATGTTAAATTTATGCTGCATAGCCTTCAATATTTTTAACACATATATTTAAATTATCTATTAATTAATATCTTCATAATTATAGGAGTATACATAAATATCTAACATTAAGTATAGCATGTTGTAGTTCTCAGATTTTTAGTTAAAAAATCCATATTTAAGAAATGGTTGAAATAGTACATGGATACTGAAACATCGTGAAATCAGCTCTAATTAAATTATTGCTCCGTGTTTAATTTATGTTGACAGTTTTTTCTCTGAATTCTAATTTCTCTGAAATACTAAAACTGTCGTCAACACTGACCAGCAGTTACGTGGAATACATTAACTAATGATAAATTCTTTTCTGTCTATTTTGCTACGACTCTAATTGGCAAAATGTAAATAAGATACGAAAATTTACCAATATAACAATACGAACGTCCCAGTCTTCGAGACTGCGTCATTTGTTTTGTTTCCCTGACCTGATACATATATAGCGTTCAATTTTCTGCGCCTTATGGCTGCAACCAGAGGTTCGCAATATCCTCCTTGCCACGCGGACAACACTTCTGTTGCCCACCAGGTGCACCAGAATCTGCAGGGGGTATGGGGGGGGGGGGAGGGTAATATACAGGATACCCACCTGTGGAGATATGATTGCCTGGCTTCTGCAAGCTTCGGCAAAATCAACATTGTACAATACAAAATGCCTTCTCCACTCTGCTTATATTTCAAATATTCATGAAATAGCGCGATATACGTTTGTATATATATATATATATATACGAGATATTTCGATGAAGACTTCTATCTTATTGGAAGTAATTTTTCCAACTATCAATTCTTGGTAAACATTAAGTGTATCGATGATGATATTCACCGTTTTTGGGTCATACAAGAAATTTCTGTCGGGGCAGCGGAGATTCATTCAGTTGGTAGACATATAAGTTATTATTTGCACCTCATTACGTTTTTACAGTTATATCTGTAATATTTGCACCTCTAATTCTATCCTGATGTTGTCTCTTATGCTTCTGTCTATTCTATTACAGCGTTTCATGGATCTTCTGAACATCGTTTCGGTTGTATGTATTTATCTTAAGTACATTTTTATTTATGTTGTAAGATATGTACACCCAAGAGAAGGAGTGTGATATTTGAATTTAAGTTATACATTGCAGTATATTTAGAGTGGTTGCATTCGAGTTAAAGGTTTTAGGGTTATTCGTAAATGTATTCATTTTTTAATTGTGAGTGATTTTTAATCTTGGCTGGTTTGCGTAGTCAAAGAATGTATTGTAGCTATCGTGTTCAGCGAAGTAATGAGCTGTTGGGTACAGAATTTAGCAGCTATCAATAGGGAATAGAACGTAGTGACTAACGAAGCAGTAGGCCCCTGAACGTATTACGCTAGGTTGGTCTTAAAAATGTTTGTGTTGTGAGCTGAATTCGATGAAACAGAAGAACACTACGAAAAAGGGTTTGCAACCTTTCTGAGCGAGTGGTACAAGAATACATGGTCTCTGTAATTCATGTATGTAATTGAATAATCCATATGGCTCCAAAGAATGTTTTAGTTGAATCCATATTTTATTTTACTGCCAAGCTATTACGTCATACTCAATTAATACCAATACATATATATATTTTTAGAAGTAATGTCATAAACAATCAGTAAGAAAACCATATTGGCATATAATTTATAAGAAATATTCTGGAATACAACAATGACAGATGAGGCACTGTGCTCTGCAATCTTTCTAATACAGGATGTGAAAAAAGTGTAAAATATTTTAGAAGGTGATAGGACATTCCTACTACACATATCTGAGTTATGAAATATTAAGAATGGCTTTTTGTTATTGTCGGGATTTGAATTAAAATATCTACCTCTTTTTTTTTCGTCGTGATCTAAAACTAATGGGGGAGAACTTAGTATGGTATTTACATGGGTCCTGACTACCAAAGAGTGCCTACTTAATCCTATTGGTGGTTATATTTACATTGAAGGGCCTACTTAAGAATCTATTGGAGGTAATTATCAAACTAGGGGCCTACTCATAACTGGTGAGGGGCCTACCAGTAATATTACTGGGGGGTTTGAGGATTTTTGGAGATCTTTTGGGGTATTAAAAATTAAATTCACGAGTCGACGTTAGTTTTGGTCTCTTTCGGGGATGCATGTCTGCTGTTTTCTTGCCAGTTTCAGAGATCATTTGGTGGGAGGATTGAGAACATTTTTGTAGGAGGCTATTGATTTTCTTTTTATCTGCTCAGTTAAGGGTGGCCAATTGAGTATTTCGCGTACTTCCCTGTTAGGGAGGTAACGCGGTGCATCCAATATAACACTCAGCGCCCTGTTTTCGAGTGCCTGCAGTTTTTTTAATGTGAAAATCGGCTGCCATGCTCCATATTTCTGAACCATATAAAAATGTCGGTTGGATCACGGCACGGTACAGGAGCATTTTTGTATCCTTGTGTAGGCCGTCGCCTCTTAGGAGCTGAGGCGTGCATTGCCGTAGACGGTCGTTACATTGCGTGCCTGTTATTAACCACGAAAGTATGCGTTTGCGACCCAATGTTTATTAGACATTTTTGTCTTATTCTGATGCATACTATCACTTCCTAAAATATTTTATACTTTTTTTTAACACCATATTGACTTCGCAGTCTATGCAATTAGACAATTAGTGAAAAAGTTTTATTCTTAACGTATACTCGATGGAACATCCGAGATGATTTCTCCGAAATAATTGTATTCTGCTACGAGTACTGACACTGCTCTCATGAGTCACCAATGACCAAATCTATGAGGGCAGGGTGAAAAGTTCTAGGCCTGGCACCAAACGAGAGTTCTTTTTATATCAAATATGCACTATGTTTTCTACGTAATCCCCTGTAGGTCAAAGCACTTAGTCCAGCATTTCCTCAGCCCTGACATGTGATTCTTAAAGGTCTGTAAATAGGTTAAAGAGGACAAAATCTGGCAAATAGGAAGGATTTTGCAATAATTTGTGCTTTAACTCGACCGGTTTTCCACTTTTATGTGCAATGTATTAATTAGAGGTGACTTCCACCGGGATAGCGCGTCAGCAAAAATACATAGCGACGTTTCCGAGTCTGTCACTGGCTCCATCCTCGCCGAACGCCTACATTCTTTCATAAATAGAGGTGATTTTGTTTATTTCATAATTCAGTTCATCTGGAAGACTTGCATGATAGTCGCCATTTATTGCTTTACCGTTTATAAAGTTATCAATAAAAGGAAACACTTTTCGTGCTTTTTGATATATGAAACTGTCTTTCTAATTTTTGACATCGACTTCAACTCACTGTTTTTGTGTTTCGTTTGTGGTAGGATCGTTGTCAAAATGGTTCAAACATTGTTGCGAAGTTCTTTCCGCATTTATTCTTGGTCAGCATTTCAAAAATGCTGCACGCATCTTGCAAATCTTTATTATATTTCCTACTAGCAGAGTACTCGACGTTGCTTGTGGGCTTGATATGAATGTTCGGATGTTATCGCGTTTAATAGGATTGTTGTAAGCATTTCCGTCAAATGGGTGTTGTTTTGTAAACCAAATGTAAACAATACTTTCCTCTTTGTTTTAAAGCATAAATGTACAATGTTAATTCCAAAACGGATAGTAACTGTTTGTTTCACCACACCAAGATTAAAACAATTTTTAAATTTCAAGTTCGAAATTCTCGGGCACTGTCCGACCGCAATCTGTCCAACGACAATAAACTGTAAATTTCATTGATTTTCAGAGTATCACCATACCCCTTGCCCAATTTCCCTACAATACGCCTACTTTAAAAAGTTATATGCAGAAACTACTTCACAGCTCTTGTTGAAAATTGACGCTTGTTATTGCGACCCATGTTCCAACTTTACAAAATAGTATTGATGGTATTTCCATAAGTGTACTAGGATAAGAACTTCAACTAAACCCTCGCAATTTGTTAGAGGCTATTTCTCAATGTGATATTGGTGCGTCAGTGTCATGTTCATAGTAATAATCTGTTATTTGTTAATCTTAGTTAATGATGCTGAAGAACGAAGGAGGTTATTAAAAGATAGTCCAACAGCTGTCTCATATATATGCAGTAATTGCAAGAGGTGTTCCGTCACCACCATGACGGAATGCCAACCAGTGAGAAACAATGTCTGAGCCGCCTGAACCTTATGACAACAACACGCGCCGCCTGCCCGGGAGGAACGGAAATGAAGCAGAAGGCCAGGCATTCATAAAGAATGAAATATTGCCACCAGCAACAGTATTATAAGACGTATTTTGCGCAGGCTTAAGGAGCTCTTTCAGCGTGGAGGGTGCGAAATTGAAGATTCATTTCCGCTGGACATTTTCACAGCATTCGCCTGGAGCGGTTTAGGAAAAACCATAGAAGACCCAAATCTGGATGGCCGGACGGCGATTCAAACTAGACGACTTCTAGTCGTAGGTCAGTTTTTTTTTTCTCGTGGCCAAAAATTACGTTTAAAATGGTGTAAAATACTGATGCTGAATTTCTGATATCTTTGACTGAAGCTGGACCAGTATCGTGGAATAAAACAACCAGTTTCCAATACGTTAAATTAAATTTCTATTTTTTTATTTTCTCGTTGAAGATTGTCCCTGAGGATAAATTTGAAAAAAAAAATTCCATCATCTCTTAGCTCTTCAAAAATCGTGGAAAAGATCTCAGCTTCCGCTCTCCTCTGACTGGTCAGATGCACCCATGGTATTAGTAGTATTTGTCCTCTAAATCACATACATACGTAATTTGTACGCAATGTTATCAGACATGTGAAATATAAAGACAAACTAAGAAATTTGTATTAACTACTAATGACACCGTATAATACAATCTTCTACAGAGCAAGAGAAATGGTACTGAAGATATGACACCAACAACTTCTCAAAATCTTTCCTTTCTGAGGTGGTTTTTTTGTTACGGTTTTTTTTATCTTTACATTTCTTTCCTCTGACTGTTCCCTCCACTAATTAATCAACACCACAAGTCTTAAAATATAACACACCATCCTGTCTCTTCATTCTGTAAGACTCTTCCACAAGCTTTTCTCATCACTCATCATATCCAAAACATGTTCATTTCGTACTTTGTCTGTCCACTTAATTTTCAGCATTCTTCTGTAGCACCACATTACAAATGCTTCAATTTACTCCTGGTATTCCTAAAGTCCATGCTTCGGTGTCAAAAAGTGCTATGTTCCACACGAAGGGTTTTAAGAAGTTCCTTCTGAGTCCCAGATCAATATTTTAACTTAAAACTTAATCCCTAAGTGAAATTTTGATACATCGAGCTCTAATTATCTCCTTGTGTAATGATCTTGTAATCATTATTTATTTATTGAGTTTCTTTTTTACTTGTGATGTTATTTCCAAAAATATAGAATAGTTTCAAATATTCTTCCTAAATGTTTGGCAGTGAGAAAGTATTCTTATATTTAAATAATGGTCTGCAACATTCCCAAGTTTTGCTGTTAGTTATTGTTCTAATTGCTCTCTTCTGAATTTTGAAAATATTTAATGCGTCTCAAGATGAACTCCACAACATTCTTTATTTGTGAATGAAAATGGGCAAAAGTATGGACTTTTTTAAAAATTTGTTTAACTGTACCTAGTTGTAAACCCACAGGTCAATTACGCCTCTTCCTTTCCTTGCGTTGATGAATTAACCATAGCGTAATATTTCAATCATATCGAAACACGCTGTGAATAATGCTGACAGAAGATAAAACGAGATCTATAACAATGACAAAAAAAAAAACTTTTCTTGTGAAACCACCTCAAGTGTACGACAAATTATCGTACGACTTTTATCGTTGCGTGTGGCACCAGCGAAGGTTTCACTATTATCTGCCATCTTGATTGATAGCATAACCATTTCTAGAGGTACTAGTAGCAGTGAAAAAGCAGAGTAGAAATATTTTTCGAAGAAAATTTAAAAGGTTAATGGTTCTGCAATGCCTGCAGGTAACGTGTCATTATGGTAGTAAAAGTTGTGTGCTACTGGAGGGTTAAGATACACAGCATTCCATTTTCAGTTCTCTGATCTGTATTCGTGACGTGACGGGTTCCTCATCGCCAGAACAATCGATGCAGATCTGATTATGATCCCCTGTGTGCGCAGTCACGCCTGAGACCCCTGGCGGCAGTATTGACAGAGGTCAATCGTCCATCAGCCTCAAGGCCTACCCGCGTCTGGAGGTCTCGCAAGGGACAACCCACGGGTCTTGTGTAAACGGTAAAAAGGAGGTCAGCTGTTTGCTGTACTACGGCGCACTATGAGTTTTTAAACTGTCGAAAACCTACCACAATTACTACCCATAGTAACTCGAAGAAACAATGTAAGTTCTAACGTATGCTTAACCAATGATTACAACGGTAATAAAACATTACAAAACGTTATAAGGTGGCTGAGGGCTTTAGCATTAACCTTCAAACTGATAAACACATCAGCTTTTTTACAACAGATAGTCTGTAGTGTAGAATGTTTATGCTGCAAAACTCATACCACTACATGTCTCACACGATCTTAAAAATAATTTCTGTGGAATGAAATTGCAACACTCTAAATGTATGAAAGGACAAAACTAAATTCTTGTCACTCCCTGGTGACTTCGTTATTTTTTATTTATTTCAGTTAATTAGATCTGAAAAATTTATTTTAGGCATGATGGTACGTCGAAAGTGCAAAGAAAATAACTGAAAAATAATTTGCCAAAAGTAGCATCAGATTGTTTTGTTTTATACAATCTGCTGTGAAATGGATTTCTTTGTATTTTTTTGGTCATTACTGCGGGAAAGGAATTGCGGGCAAGGAACGGGAAGGAATTCTGAGTGACAGTTCTTGGAATGCCAACCTTCCTACAGTTACAGAATATAAAGGGCAATAATGATCCCGACGTCGATGCGGCCAAAAATTACAGAAACGACAATAACGAGACTGATTTAATTTTCATTTTATTTGGGACTTCTGTTAAACTATACAGCCAGTTCGCAATACTAACATTAATCGGTATTCTGCTGTGATGAGCAGTTGGTTAATTGTATTAATTAAATTGTTTATTATACTGCAGGGTTTCCACTAAGTCCTGCCACCTTTACAGTGAAACATAACTTACCTCGTAAATTATATGAGATAGAGACATACGATTTTTCACAACACTTTATGAATCCATCACTTCCACTTGTGCACCTCTAGGTACTCTCAGGATGTAGAGGCGATATTACAGCTCTGACTGATACATAAGTCTCCGTAAGTTGAAATTTATCGATTGGTTTCCGTACATGCAGTTTTAAGAGGGCTGCACTGAAATGCAATTTTCACACTGTCGACGATTTCTTGTGACATAATTGGTCGTCCACTCATTGAGAATGCCGTTACGCTGCCAGACCGTAAAAGTTTTGCGCCCCATCTAATTAAGGTTGCTTTGGGTAGAGGATGTCTTACGTAGTGTTATTTAAAGCTGCATGTAGCTACTGACCCTGCTGCATCCGTTTATTAATTTTTTATATTCTATTAACTCTTATGTGGTTTAGAAACAGTGCGTACGTAACGAGATGGAAACAAGAATTAATTATGAGGACCAATCTCTAGTCTGGCAAGTTTTTACGCTGCCAAAATGAGTTTTTAGAACTCGGCCAATGAAAAGGTAATCCTATAAAATTCCAATTATAATTCTATTGATGATTTTTTTGGGAAGTATTAAAACATTTTTACAAAATCATTATTTTCGCATTGAATCAGTCACGGTATATAAATCGTAAAATAAAAAGTAATGCCTGAATAGAATTTCAGCCAGATTTTTATACGAGTCATCATAAAAATTATGAGGAAAGGCTTTTTACTAACGAAACGTTGCAAGGTTTTTTTGTCATTTAGAAGAAGGCGACTTTCTAGCTAGTCGATTTATACACTACAGCTGACCCAAATTGGACTTTTTACGACCGACACGTGTCGAGGTAATAGTTGTTAGTTACGGTAATGTGTTTTTAATGGTGGCAATATTGAGCGGTGTGGTTGCTCAATGTTTAAAACTGGTGACAGGAGGTGTTTCGCTTTGCTCATTTGAAATACGATAGATGTTGCGTAGTCAGTATTACGTGTGAGAGAAAAATGTAGGGATAACATGTAATTCTGTCAAGTAGGTGTTTGAATAACACTTCGGGATATCCTGACCCAAAATGCCGTATGGGCTGATTGTCTTTATCACTGCAATTTCGATAATTTTTGAAGTATTATATTTTGGAGTTAGTTAACTCAAATTTACTTAAGTTTATATTGTAAAACGGAATACCATGGTTTTCCCAGATCACCCCACACGAATGCTGGGATGATTCCTCACAATAGCCCATGGGGGCCTCCCACCATATCCCGTATATACCTTCCAAACTATTACCCTTTCGCATAGGTGCAATACACCCTCCGCCACACACTTTTAGTGAATCGTGAATATAATAATAAGCAGGATACTAGCAGAAGATGAAGAGATTGTCAGCAAACAGCTTGAGACACTCAAAAAATGTGCAGACAAAGCAGGGTTACAAATCTCATTCGAGAAAACTGGATTCATATGTTCAAAGATAGAAACAGCAAGTTCGAGAACAAAATACGGTAAAATCAACAGGGTCCCATACTTTAAATACCTCGGAGAATTCATCGAAGCGACGGGCTTCGAGATAATCTCACAGCAAAATCGCCTCCAAAAAGTAAAAAAAAAAAAAAAAAAAAAAAAAAAAAAAAAAAAAAAAAAGCGTTAGGATTAGTGCAAAATCTCTACAACAAAAAATCCATGTCAAGACATACAAAAATTCGGCACTACAACACATTCATAAAACCAGCAGTCCTCAATGCAAGTGAAACTTTAACACTTAACAGAAAACATGGCCTTGAAGAAATACAAAAGTAGAGAGAAAAATCATTAGAAAAATTCTAGGAGCAAGACTCACTAAAGATGGTTACAGACTACAATCAATCAAAACAACAGAAAAGTTTTCAAACATCGAAACTGACATCGAGAAAAGGCGAATAAACTTCTTTGGTCACATTTAGAGACTACCAGAAAATCGATTGACAAAAAGATAATACCTTCACTTAAGAATCCAACACTTTGGCTGAATGTAATTCGGAAGGATGTTAAAAGTGCAAACATAGGAGCAATAGACATCTTAGAAAGAGACATCTTCAGACGCAAAGTAGACAAATGGGAAGTTATAACTGAGCAACCTAAACCAAAACAATACCTACCAAAGTGGTAGGAAGAACGCAAACAAGCTTTCTCAGAAAGAATGAAAGCCTACTGGAACAACAAGAAGAACTCAAAGAAAATTTTATTGGGTCATTTGCTTAACGTCTTCCATTTATTGGGAGAATTCGCCAATAGCAATAATAATAACAATAAACTGAATATCGTGCATACCGCAGAAACCAATTGGAAAGTGGTGTGCTGAGGCAGTAAACCTGCTTCGACAAAGAAGTTTGCTTTGTATTCTGTGATGGAAAAAATTACCTGCTTCACACAAGATTATTCAGTTTCCGCAATTACTCCACCTCCATTAATGATAATTTATATAAAAAAAATTAAAGGCTCGTGTGGTCATGATGACCTGGTCACAAGGTTTTAATGGGCTGTGCTATCTAAACCAAACCCGGTAATCCTACCGAGTACAGGGGACCTACAGTTTAATCTGGAATCCGAACCACGGAAATGTTTTGGTGCACTACATATTACACAACAAGCTGCACCAGATGTGAAGGTTGTGTTAAGGACCTCGACGAGAGAGGGATTCGAACCGAGGACCTCTCGATCTCCACTCCGAAGCCTTACGAACTGATCGACCAGGCCACATTGTTAATTTATAAAAGTTCATAAAATGGAATCCATGAAACAGAAATTACCTGATATTCCATCTTTGTCACTTTGCGGTTTCTAAGAGCAGTAAGTTACAAAAAACTTATTACATTTTTAGCATTCTCATTATAGTAACGTTAATTTTGTTAAAATGAAGAAATCCTCTGACCAGAAGAGATAACTCCAAGACTAATTTAAAATTCGGCGAGTAAGTTGCGAAAAAGAGTTTTAATTAAAGGTCGTAATTATGAAACGTTAGTGTCAGACTGAATCAAATTTGAAAACTCAGTCAAAAAAGTTGTCGTCTAATGCCTCCACTCCGAATGACTTGAATGCAGTGAACAGGTAGAAAGAAAGATGATATGGACTAGAAGCGGTCGTTTGAAAGAAATCTAATGTCGTGGAGAGTAAATCTTCTCACATACACCCTTCAATATTTCAAGTTCAGTGTTAAAAGAGAGTGAAATATTCCCAGAAGGGCATAACAGTATAAACTCATGCCAGCAATCTCCGTAACGCGAAGTAAGCGCTTCCGGGATAGGCTAATTGTTATTATTGTCCAATCCAACTATTATTTAATGGTCTCAGCCACTAAACAAACACTTTGTGAAAGAAAGTCAAACTGTTAAATTAACAAAAGAAGAATTAAATTTAACTGTATTGATAAGATATTTAGAAGGATGCTAAGTATCTTATATCATAGGTTTCCTGTAGATTTTTCGAGTACTCTCAATAATACTGACAGTCAAAACATAGCAAATTAGTGTCACAATTTAGGAAAGGGAAGTACAGCAGGGAGAACTAGGGTATGTTCTTTCTTAGCTGCCGTAATTGTATTCCGGAACTCAACGAAATTTACCTTGTGACAATTTCGTGGACCTAACTCGACTTGTTGACACTGACCTAGAGCCGATATCGGCGAGGGGAGTAGGGGAGAGTGTTTTCTCTGACAACACGGACCGTTCGACGCAAAATACTCCATCAGTCATCGACCAAAGTTTGCTGTAAAAATTACCGTGCTGGGAAAGTTAATGTGGGAACAACTTGCCACACAAAGGCGACATTGCGGATACAACGCGTGGGTGGAAGTTTTGTTAAAACGCGTCAAATTTGAGACACAATACATTCTGCCTCCACTTTCAGCGAGAGAGTAGTACAAAGCAGCGGGGACAAAGACCGCCACTGGCGAGTTAGACAGCTTCGAAATGAATACAAAAGAGGCGCGAAAACTGAAAATTTAGATCTGGCGACAGATTCTGCGTTCCAAATCAGTTTATTTACTAGAAGGAAATTGCGCAGTGATACAACAACTGCACAGCTTTAGGAATGAGTGTATAATTTTATCATCCAATCAACCAGTTCAGAAAGTACAGTATGCATCCCCTTTAATAAAATGCGTGGAACCAAGAGGTTGGACATCAACTCGATAACTCGGAAACAATCGGCAAGCCCGATGAAACCCGAACTGTTGGTTACACTGGCCGCCACAACAGCACTAGGAAATTTCAGTTGAATAACTTCACTGACTTTATATTAGGGTTACCAGACGTCCCCGTTTGCCGGGGACAGTCCCCGTATTTAGTTCTCTGTCCCCGGACAGATTTCGTCCCCGCAATGTCCCCGGATTATTACTGTTGTCCACAGATTTTTTTTTTTTTTAATCAAGCGAGAATTGTTTACAAGCCCTGATTTTCTAATGCATTCGTTTAAAGCAAGAGATATGAAGCGCACTTCTTTCCTCGTACGTGTCTGGGATTAAAAGAAAATTACAAGGATACTGCGTCTTGGACACAACAGCTTTGGAAAATAATGTCTCCTTACTGTGTGCAACATGGTTGTCTGTGATCCTTATTTAAAATACGAAATATAAACAAAATGTGGCTTTTAAGTTAATCCAACCTGTAGCCATATCTTTATATATAAATATGAATGTATGTTTGTTTGTTTGTTTGTTGGTTTGTTTGTTCTTCATACAAATCCACAGTTTTCATCCGATCTCGATGAAACTTTGCACACTTATCCTTTGAAACAAGGATAAAAATACTGTCTACATTTGGTTGAAAAATTATCTGTATAAATAACACATGTTGTGTCATAACTTCGAAATACGGCGATAGACAGACACGTTGGATGTGGACGTCTCCAGACCGTGTTTCCGTGTAGTGAACTGGCAGCTCAGTGGCTAAAGAGCTTGTTTACGAACGTTGTGGTCTCCGGTTCAAGTCTCCGTAGAGGCCAAGATTTTTAAAAATTGTTTTTCATGGTAAGCGTCAGGCCTGGGCCGTAGGTTATTTGGATTGAATGTTAAACTGTAGATATTATAAAGTTAGGGGTGCAATTCGAGGCAAATCGTAGGTAGTCTTGCAATTTTGTAGGTGTACACTTTTTTACGTTATAATGATCCCTCAGGTGTTGTTCGCAGTCAGTGTGTGAGTGTGAACCACAGTAATACTAATATAAATACGGAAGTAAGTCACTCTCTTTTTGTTACGTTTTGACCACTATGTGGCTATATCTTTGTGATGGAATTTTATAAGGAAAGCTGTATGAAGGGCACAGGATATTTTTTCCAGTATGATTAACAGTTGTAGTCACGAAATTTTGAAATCTTATCGAATAGTGACAGAAATATGTTGGAAATTGATTCTCTTCAAGAGGCAGGTTCGACGGTAGAATGATACAGTGATAGCTTTCCTGTCATATTATGCCAACTCGATATTGTTTGGGACCAATCCTTCGTTACCAACAACTATTTATATTTAATTCTGGCAAAAAAATTCTTAATCCACGCGTACGAAGTCGCGGGTACGAGGCTAGTAACTTATAAGTACAACGAGTAATTAGGACAAATGCCGAAAGCGTCCCCGAAGTTTGGTGAAAGAGTTTTGAAGCGTCCCCGGATTTGGAGAAAAAGTTTCTTGAAACCCTACTTTATATGTGCTTTTGCTGTTACAGGGAATTTAAATTTCAAATAAATAATTGATTTTAAAATTATTTGCCCTTACATTGTTAAAAGGAATTGTAACTTTAATTGTCCGTTGTGGTATTAACTGCACAAAAATATGATGGGCAGAGATATAACATTATAATGTGAGGCAAAGATTAAAATATTACAGTGCAATGCTCGTATAAATTTGTTTTTCGTTTATTTAAGTAGAACACGTATCGTTACATATTTTAATCAGCGCAACGATAACACTTCAGTACCTTTGATTTTTGATAATGTTATTTATGCTTCATCACCAACAACACTGAAATATAAGGAAACGAGAGAGAATGAGAGACTACACTGGCACTTCCAATAAAAATTCACCTTGTTGACAACTGTGGTTAAACAGAAACAAAAGAGGAGCGTACCGCACAGTTGAATCGTTTGGAACCACTACACAGAGAGCGGTCATTTTGCGAGGTTATCGGAAATTAAAGCTCTGCTCCAAATTCTGTGTCATGTAACACTGGCGAATACTTCACAGAACAGAACGGACACGTTCTGCTCATCATTATATGTTGGCGGTCTGTTTGATAGATAACAGTGCGTGATTTTAGTGTTAAAGGCGGTAGTATAAAAAATAAAAACTGATTTTAAGTTAGGATTAACTAATGACATGATACTATTAGTGTTAGTTCCACTACTGTAAGCATAATTTAAATAAAAAAAAGAGAAAAAATACGATAAATGAAAAAAAGGTCAAGTTTAAAAAACACACACAAAAACAAAAAACAAAACAACAACAAAAAACAGATACATCTTTAAAGGATGTTGAAGTACACGTAAATGGAAAGCGTTGCAGTCTGCAGTATCATGGGGAGTGAAGTATAAATTTCCTCTAGCACACGTTTGTATCTATACTACGGCTGCTCTTAATGCAAACGACGATGTCAAACTGATATTGCTTCCATTAACAGTATGTCATCTTCGAGACGTTATCTCAGTAATATTATGCCGTATACCACGCGGCGTATGAGCCATCTACAGTTTGAAATATAATTCCGCTTTTGACGTGATCCTCTATACAGACACTTCTGCTCGCATCATAAACTTAAAATGTATGGAACATTACTATGGTCTGAATGATACTGAAATGGTTAGCTTCCTGACTCATGTTGGATATAGGTTTCATTTGATAGCAAGTTACGTAATACGAGACGTAGATGCGGTACTCTTAGTTTCCACCCATTTCATCACTTTTGAAAAAATAAAAACTGATTTTAAGTTAGGATTAACTAATGACATGTTACTATTAGTGTTAGTACCGCTACTGTATGCATAATATTTATATAAAAAAGAGAAAAAAATACGATAAAGGAAAAAAAAGGCATCTGAATGTTATTTAATAATTCAAAATGACACGTTAGGTATCCTTGAGAACTACATATCTGGATTTAAGTCTTGTCGAGGACGATTTGGTTAGAGGCGCGAAAGGACTGACATCAATGAACGGGAAGGATTTCGATTGTGGCCTTTCGAAGGAATCATCAGACATTTGCCTGGAGTGATTTAGGGAAACCATGAAAAACTGAAACCTGGATGGCCGAACGCGAACGCGGTTTCGTACCCGCGTCCTCCCGAATGCAAGGACAAAACTCACACTCCACGCTCAGATTTTTTTAAACTTAATTTTAATGTACCACGGAACAGACTTAGAAACAATTTGGTTTTTGAATTTCGATTTTCAAGATTCTTCGGTTTATGTCTGGGTGGGGCAGATACTTTTTTTCCGTCAAGTCGATATTGGGCTGGCATCAGTTTCCTGTACGGTAAAGTATCACTTCTATTCCCTGCCACTATACTCTTATATCCACAAATGTTGGAGCAACTTTAACATTACGAAACTCGTTTAACCTCGAGGCTCTATTCGTTGTCTGCTCTTCTCCTAAAATAATAATAATAATAATTGAAAACTATATAATTGTTCTCCTGTCTTCTCTTTAAACTGTTTTCATAGTATTTATGAAAACAGTATTATACTTTTCAATAATCCGATTAACTTCTGTTATTTCCTTTACCATTCTGTTAAAGGTTTTTGCCTTTGACATTTTGGTATCATTTGAAAGAGGTTCTAGGGAATGCTGCATTGTTTTATTCATTCCCCACTCTCGGCCTCTTAATCTATAGTTTTCTGTTTCTGTTATTTACATGAGCGAATTGCGATAGTGAATTTTGCTATCAATTGTCACAAAATGAGTTACCGTTTTACTTTTTCATTCCCAGCTATAGGGGAGACCGGGACTGGTTGGCATACGGAAGGCTGGTCATTAGCTTCTAATTTTCTCTGTACAGTGTGTGGAAGAGCCACCTGTTGACCACGTGACCTCCATTTTTCTAAACTATATTATTTGTTTTCTGTACCAAAGGCTGTATGGGATAGGATTCACTTGTGTAGTACATTTGAATCTTTGAACTAAGGGCTATGTTTTCCATTGTTAAAATATTCGTTGTCAGTATGGTAGTTGTTACAACAGCCGTCTTTGTTACAAAAACGTGTTTGGTGTAGGTTGGCCTTGTGTATTCGGGATTGGTTGGAACTTAGATACAAGTGGTAAAAACAAAGAAACTTCGAGTGCAAAGCACAAATTTCACTTTACGTGATCAATTGAGTTACGCTGTAACCAATGTAGTTTTGTTGAACGTCTACTTTTCGATTTCAGTGACACGAGTGATCCAGACCATATTTCAACATGTATTGCTCACACAGCCTGTACAGGAGGTAGGGCTATCGTGCCCAGTTAACACTTCGGCAAAGGATTAGAATGTTCGAAGCAGGGGCGTAGCTACTATGGGGCTAGGCGGTGCAGTTCACCGGGGCCCCTACGCTCAGGGGGCCCCCAAGCATACCTTTGGGGGCCCCCAAGCGCAGTTCAGAGGCCCACGAGCCTTCATTGCAAACTGGGACCTCTCACTGCTCAGGGGGGCCACAACCACTGATCAGGGGGCCCCTAATCACATCTCAAGGGCCCCATCCTCAGCTCAGGAGGCCCTTACCAGCAACACAAAGCAAAAAAAAAAGGGTCGCCCATCTGGCCTGAGGGCCCAAAATAATTTTTTGCATCGGGGCCGTTGTTGACCTAGCTACGCCACTGGTTCGAAGAGCCACAGTACGCTAAGGTCAATAACAAGTTGTAATGGGGGACTTTGGAATAATCACCTAGAATGGTGTTCAATATCCATGACCTGTGACATCACTGGAGAAGCTGATATTAAGACAATGGTGAAGCGTTGTAAGTTATGAAAATGGCCCAAAAATAGGTGTAATTTGGTGCAGATAAGAAAATGTTGTGAAAAAACCACGCGAGCCAAACAAACCTACCTCGTCGACATGAAACATAGTTGATTTAATCCCGATATATGTTGTGTGTTGTTTCTTTTCGTTTCTCCCAGGCTTGCTTTCTGCCTTCTGTTTTCGATGGTTCTTGGAATTGATGAGATCCCTGCAGAACTTCTTAAATCTCTAGGAGAGGAAGGAATCGAAAGATTATTCAAACTGATATCAAAAAGTTATGAAACAGGAGAAATTCCTACTGATTTTAATAAAAATATCATCTTCACACTTCCAAAGAAAGCACAAGCCGACAAATGTGAGAATTATCGCACCATTAGTCTAACATCACATGCTTCAAAATTACTGACCAGAATAATATACAGAAGGATGGAAAGGGTAGTAGAAGAGATAGTAGGTGAAGATCAGTTTGGGTTTAGGAAAAATCGCGGTACAAGAGAAGCAATTCTGTCTTTAAGATTAATACTTGAAGGGCGGATCAAGAAAAACAAAGATACTTTTATGGCATTTGTTGATTTAGAAAAAGCTTTTGATAATGTTAGGTGGGACAAGATGTTCAAAATTTTAAAGAAGTCAGGCCTAAAGTATCGAGATAGAAGAATACTCTATAAACTATATAAGAATCAAGTGGCTGTAATAAAAGTAGAGAATTACGAGAGACATGCATCAGTTAAAAAGGGTGTGAGACAAGGTTGTAGTCTATCCCCGTTAATATTCAACTTGTATGTAGAAGAAGCAATGAAGAAAGTCAAAGAAAAATTTCCATGTGGCATAAGTTTTCAGGGAGAAAAAATCAGTATGCTACGATTTGCTGACGACATCGTCTTATTAGCAGAGAGGGCTGAGGATATTGAGAAGTTATTGAATGGCATGAACAAAATACTGAAGGAAGACTTTGGACTGAATATAAATCAAAGTAAAACAAAAGTGATGAAATGTAGTAGAAATGGTACCAATACTAGCAGATTAAATATAAAAATAGTACTTACTGGGTTCGTATGGTCAGTTGGGTATTATCGCCGTAATCAGCTGCGTTAGCAACTGGACGATTTTCCCCAACTGATTTTCTCGTTTTGTCTCGTGGTTGCAGCATTAGTGCCCGTGCTGGTCAGCTTTGTCGGTCGGTGGGTGGTTTTTAGTGCTGCTTGATGTTTTCTTCTGTGGGCCGCCTGGTCCTTCGGCTGGTTGGGTGTGTCTGGGTTTATGTTGACGTCTTCCGGTGGTGGCTTGGAGCTTCCTCTTCACAGGACATCCCCCGTAGCTGGCAGCGTGGTCAGAACCACTATTAGCACATGTCGGCGTTGCTTCTCGCGCGGACGTGAGCAAACCAGGTTTCTGAGGTTCCCGCCGCAGCGAACTCAACACACTTGCTTGTTGCAGTCCGAGGCTTTGTGCCCGAAGCCTTGGCAACGGAAGCATTGCTGTATCGCTGACATTGGTCTCCTCTTCTTTGGCCGGTTTTTGAAGTTCCGTCCACTCCTGTTAGTGTATTGGCTGCTGGCCGGGGAGGTGTGCTTGGCTTTAGAGGGCTCGCTCCTGCCTGGTACTGGGCGTGTAGTGGAGCTTTCGTGTTGAAGTATTTCCGCGCCCATGTTGGTCGAGTCTTCTGGAGGTGATTCAGCTTGTTGTGTGATCATTGCTGTGTGTCGAATGTTCCCTTGGAAGTCCATGCTGTATTTTATGTTTCTAAGAATTTTTTGACGTCTTCGAGGTCTTCTTCACTCATACAGGTGACGAGCAGATGACTTGGCGATGAGCATGCATGCACTATTATTGTCTCGTCCTGATGGAATTCTCTTGATTGGGGACGTTCCTGATCATGGTGGCTGCTGTCCTGTTGCTCCGTTTTGTTTGGTTGCTGCTCGTTGTCTTCACGGTTAGATGGTGTCAGTGGCTCTTGCTCCATCGCTGGTTCTATGTTGCTGCTTGAACTGTGGGGGCGGGTGTAGAGCGTTAGATGAAGATCGTCGAAGTATTCCTTCTCCTTGAAGTTCTTGGAAAGTACGAGTGGTAGTTGAACGTAACGTGACCAATCTTCCTTTTCCGAGTTGATGGGCTTGGCGTTATATTCATTCGCTGGATCCGAGAGTGTTTGCATCATTAAATTCTTGCTAGGGATTTTCTATAGAAGCAGCACCTTACCTGTTTTTAAGTACTGTTTCATTTCGCCAGCTGAGGGCCAGGGGCGAGCCGTTGGAGGGCATAACAATTGCTCTCTTCGGCTTTTGATACCTTATGCTCCCAAGAGTTTTTATTAATTAAAATGGTAGCAATTATCACAGACAGTAATTTTTTTTTTAGAAATAGCAGTATTTATATATTTTTTATATTATAAAATAAAAAAGGACACGTTTAACAGCTTTAGAAAAGTAGACGCAATTAACAATTTAACATCAAGCAGAGCTTTTGATGATGAAGGTGTTTTAAAACTTAATAATTGAAACAACTTTCAGCAGTCATTGATACAGAATTCATGGTGATTTTAAAAATAGAATTTTTGTGATAGCTAACAGTTTGCCATATACAATAACAATGACTATAATCATTATGGTTTTAATGATGATTAAATGAAAAGATGGGTGATAAATGATTTTGGGACAGTATTTGTTTTATGTAACCATCAAAAATTAAACAGTAACCCTTGCTGGTTTTTTTTTTTTTTTTTTTTTTTTTTTTTTACAATTTCTTTCCTCCCAGCAGAAGGCTGGGAGGCGGGCTGCTGGAGAGTCATAGGGGACTCTTTTCAGCCAATCTACTACTACGGGGAGGGAAGGGGGATGGAAGGTCGGCCGTGGCCTTCTAGGGAACCATCCCAGCATTCGCCTAATTGTCTGAGGGAAACCACGGAAAACCTCAGACAGGATGGCCGAACCGAGTTTAACCCCGGTCCTCCCGAATGATAGGTTGGAGGCCAAATTGGCCTCTTCCCAACGCTGCATAAAGTGCTGTTTATGTACAATTAGACACTCATCATAACTGCGAGAAAGTTTATTTTTTATTTCTGAAGTTTTCAAGGAGCCTAACATCCAGGAATCGACAAGAAATATACACTTTAAAATTTAGTAGTTTGTTGGAAATGCGCACCACTTCGACTGTAACTTGCATGTCTCTAAAACAGTTCACATGGTCTCTAGGATGAAATTACCACATAGATCTTTTATTTAGTACTGCAGTGCTCTGTGATAGATAAATTCTGTCTGAACGAAGAGTACCAAACGTTTCCAGCACCGTGAAACATTCGCTGTTGAGCTGTCATTTGTTTTTCGTTCATTTAAAATTCCCAGAAAAAAAGTGTATTAGTGAACCAGAAAGCATTTAAAACTTCCGACACTTGCAGATGTGCTGAATTAAATTTATGACAGAATTTACGCATCTTTTTTATTTCTGTAAGTTCTGAAACATGAACATACCTGTAGTTTGGAAAGTAAATTATGTATTACGGGACTGCTTATTTTGTGGATAAACTGGAGTATTAGTTGTCCAGGGA
The DNA here is from genome assembly GCA_031002005.1 of Vandiemenella viatica. Taxonomy (NCBI): domain Eukaryota; kingdom Metazoa; phylum Arthropoda; class Insecta; order Orthoptera; family Morabidae; genus Vandiemenella; species Vandiemenella viatica. The sequence continues at coordinate 198,812,620 of JARYHS010012519.1, forward strand.
GAAGGTAATTTTCTGAATGCAAATACAGCACAGAACCCTTCCTTATTGAAGAGCGGTTAATGATTCAAATACCGTTAGAACTCAGTAACAATGGTATTCTGAAAACAACAGCTCGGATCATGCATCAGCTAGCATTAAGAAGTACGAGTTAAGGTGTCATGCATCAGGTTTTTAATACGAAGTTGTATATAATTTTTTTATTAAATCAAATTAAGTAAACAGAAAGAAATATAAAAACTTTAAAAATCAATTATAAGTTACTTCTTTTTTTACGTATGGCTTTAGGCCTCGTAGACGTCAAGGTCATTAGAGGCGTGATGGGAATGGAGACAAGGAATGGGAAGGAATTCGGCCTTGGGCTTTTGAAGGAAACATCCCGGCATTCGCCTGGATTGATTTGGGGGAAAAGTTATATCTAAATAGAGTTCATTGTACTTTTTGCGAAGCTGCCTTTCAAAATGACGTATAAATAAAAACAATCTATATATATAAAGTTGAATGTATGTTTGTTTGTTAGTTTGTTTGTTCTTCATACAAATCCATAGTTTTCATCCGATCTCGATGAAATTTTGCACACTTATCCTTTTAAACAAGGAGAAAAATACTGTCTACATTTGGTTGAAAAATTATCTGTATTAATAATACATGTTGTCTCATAATTTCGAAATACTTCTGAACGGCGATAGACAGACGCGTTGGATTTGGAGGTCTCTCTACTGTTTTTCAGTGTAGCGGTCATGTAGCTCAGTGGCTACAGTATGATTAACAGTTGTAGTCACAAAATTTTGAGACCTTATCGAATGGTGACAGAAATATGATGGAAATTGATTCTCTTCAAGAGACAGGTTCGACGGTAGAATGATATAGTGATAGCTTTCCTGTCATATTATGCAGAGTCGGTGTTGATTGGGACCAATCCTTCGTTACCAACGACTTTCTATATTAAATTCTGGCAAAAAAATATTAATCCACGCGTACGAATTCGCGGGTAAGAGCTAGTAAGTTATAAAATTATCTGGGTCTTTAAAAAATTGAAACTTTTAAATAATAATTTTGATGACACATTTTGTTACTTTATTCACGAAATTCTCCATCGAATGATACATACGATTTTTGTAAACACTGTTATTTATGAAAATCACTAATTTAGTTACTAAACCGAAGCTTTCAACTCCAGAAATATTTCCGTAGTTTTCTTGTAAACTTTACACCTCACAGTAAACCATAAACAAATATCAATTCACTTTAACCGATTAATTAACGTAAAACAATGTATGGAGTGATCGCTGGAGTAGGCAGATAACATATCAGAAAAGTTAAGACATGAAACAAGTTTATAATTAGAAAAATTTGTTCTTGCAACTTTACTGATTCGTCATCTCCCATACCAGCTCTCTTTTCTTCTTTCTTCTTCCTCTGGTCTGTCCATGCATGTACTGTACGCGCGTGTGTGTGTATATGTATAAAAGAGTGGGAGAGAAACTACTTATTTCAGCGTGTGGCAGAAACGGAAATGTAATGAGTTTTTCTGCCGTCAGAGCCCGCAGTACACAGAAGAGAGAAGAAATGTACTCCTGCGATGTCAGAGGTTTACATAAAAAGAAGTCTTCGGTATTTGCTGCTTTTGAAACACCTTTGAAGACGTCGTTAAATAATTGGAGACACTATGGACGAAACAAATTGTCACAAGAAATTTCAGGTTTTGCAAAAATAAAATATAAAATGCTGCTAGCGTACAGGGACACTGAACATTTGAAATACAAATAGAAATTAAATACTTGAAATAAACAAAGAGAAAGATTGTTTTATTTTGTGTTGTAAAAGATAAAATACATATTTTTATTAGTGTCTTTTTTGTATTTTTGTTTAAAGAGAGATGAATAACATACTATATGGTCCTAAGTGGTAGTTGATGACTGAAACTGCAATCCTGTAGTTGGAACGATGATCATAAATTCTGAGTACAGCTTCAGTACGTTAATGTGATGTAATAAACCTCACTACAGTTTCGCAGGTTGGAAGGAACGACGTTATGAAAGCACAGGCATGACAAAGTAAATCATAACCCCTCACATTTCGTTCACAAGTTGTCAGCGTCTAATAAGTCTGTCAAAATCTGAATGATCTATATGAATTTCAGTTATCCAGACGTTTTATAGATATCACACTGAGTTTATAAAGTTAAACCATCTAAGAAAGCAATGATAGTGGACTACCATCTAATTACAAATTACCGTAATTTTTTTATCGCCTATCCTCTTTTGCTGCAAATAAATCGTTACATTTTGTAATATCCATCCTTGCTTCATATATTAATTGAAAATTTATTATCTTTAATAATAACAAGGATGACATATCTTAGCAGTGAGATTGTGATTATAATTAATGGTATATATTGAAATAATGATTGAAATATCTACGAAGTTGTTCAAATTAACACATTTACTATTTGTTTTAATATGACTTCAGTGTTTTCACGCGTTTAATTAAATGCAAGTCAGTATAATTGTAGTATACATTACTCTATGTGACCATTAGAGAAATGTATTTACGTATCTAATAATTTTTGAGATACTGAATTTGTAGAAATTTCTATTACTATTTTTTTTTAAATAAATGAGGTATAAAATCGGATTTTTTTAAACTGATCTAGATTTAGACGTCGTTTCTAATAAAATTAATTTTTATACACGAAAGTTATTAACAACTATTTTTGGTAAAAACTAACAATTTTTTACAATCATATCAAGAGTATAAGTTGCTTATCTTGAATTCCATTACAATAAATCAGTTGTAAGGAAATAGTTCAAAATTTCAAGTAAAGAAACAATCATTTTCAACATATTTTGAAAAATGGCAATGATACTGTGATTGTTGTTTATTTAGAACGGTCATCAGTAATGGCAGATTTTAGTCTACTCTTCTTTCACTCATCCACTTAAATAAATTCTGGAGCAAACGTACTGTACAATGACGTCCTCGTTAAATCAGTTGCCAAGCGACGGTTGAGAACTGCAGTGCCAATATTTTTCTTCACGAACCTTATGCCTCACAGGTGGTAATTTATTGCAGTAAGCAAACTCTACTGTTTTCCTTTTATTAAAAATGTAGTGTGAAGAAGAATCGATTGAATTATTTTGTTTTATGTTCAACGGTATGCTCTGTTATCATTACACAAAAAGGGAAGTAAACATTACATCCACATTGTGTTTTTATTTACTTTTCATTTTGCGTTTCTTAATCATTTACAAAAGGCAAATGAGGCTGGTTCATCAGCCACGCAGAGAGGTATATGCTCGTAATCGATCTTAATTTTTATAAACAATCTTGGAGACAACGCGAAGAGCGCTTTGAGATTGTTTGCTGATGATGCGGTCATCTATAAGGACGTCAGGAATTCGGCAAATTGCTTGGAATTTCAGCGCCATCTGGATATTATTTCGGCATGGTGAGACAAACTACAACTTACACTAAATTGAAAAAATGTAATTAATTGCGTATAACTAATAAAAGTAAACCGTTTGTCCAGAAATACAAAGTAAATAGTTTAGTTATTGGTATGGAAGATTCCGTGAAACATTTGGGCATAACAGTACAAAGCAACATGAAATGGCACTTGCTTATTAATTAGATCGTAGGTAGAGCTAATTCTAAGCTGCGATTAATAGAACAAATCTTGAAAAACTGTAATACACAAAAGAGACAGCGTACAAAATTCTCGTCTGTCCACATTTCCGCTACTGTTGCGCCGTTTGACTGTGTGGACAAAGTTCATAGAAGAGCCACTCGAATCATGACTGCTTTCCAAAAACTTTTTTCTCGATTTACGCCTCGTCGACGTCGAGGTCATTAGAGGGAAAATGACTGGGGGAAGGAATGGGAAGGAATTCGACCTTTGCTTTTGGGAGGAACCTTCCCGGTATTCGACTGGAGTGATTCGGTGAATCCATGGAAAACACAAATCTGCGTGGCTGGACGGCGATTCACCCACCACACTCGATGTGTAGATAACTGCTAAACAAACTTAAAATATTTTTCTTTAACCAATATTTAGTTTGAATTCTTGCCACCAGACACAGTAAGTTAATTTTAACCACTTGAACAATTTAGTTAAAAAAGAAACAGACACTTGAGCGTCGAGTAGTACTTAAAATCCACTATCAACCCTTCTGAAATTCACACTTTCATTTTGGATTGGTCACAAAAACTCAGTGCTCCATACTATGATGTTTCAGATGCGATCTCAAAAATATGCTTTAAGAAAGATGGCTTTTTCAGTGACATAATTACATCAGATGTTCTACAAATAGAATAATATGAAGATGGGGCGAGATTAAAGGCACATGTGGTGTTTCAGTTGGCCTGAATATCAGTCTGTGGTCTGTGTACGTGACAGTATCCGCAGGAGGTAGATTTAAAAGCAGGTGGATCCTAGGTAACGGGACCCTCATGCCTGGACTGACAAGTAGTCTGCAACAGGTGGAAGCATAGATTGAGCCGAACTCTATGTTGTAAAGAAGATGTCCGCGCCTTTGAAAGTCGAGAATAGAACTGTCCAACGACCCATACTACGCGTTTCGTGGATGACGAAGTACAAAAACATGGACATGAGGCAGGATGTATTTTGAAAGCAGCATGAGGCGAATTTCAAAGGGTTGCTATAAACAGGCTCTAATTACACATTACACAGCAAGCTGTGCAGACGTTGCGGCCGGTTTAAAAGCCTTTGAAAAGCCACGCCGAGACAGGGATTCGAACCGGGGACCTTTCAATTTGCAGACAGACGCCTTAATCGCTCACCAAATTGTGGACATGTATAGTAAACCACAACAAAAGAATCAGTAACCCAAAAAATGCGCCTTCAATATCACATTATTAAAAATATGGTGATAGGCCTAGCTTTTATTTGTACTAGATAAATAAATAATTCATTTCATTAATTTCTTTAAAAATTTGTCGTTTAAATAAACTTTTGAGCTATGCCGTTTTAATGTCGAGTTTTTCTTTGTAAATCTTTTAATTTCGTCACTCATTGTAACTAATGAATTATACAAGATCAGGAATGCTAATTACCATTAGTTTATTAAAATATCAAATTAATTTAGCCTCTTCCAAACAGATAGTACAGGTAATACGTAGGTTTCGAATGATTCATGTCGTTAAAAACGATATTCTCACTATCGACCGACAAAGTCTCCGTGATATGATAGATCATACAAATTCTATTCATTCAGAGCCGAGAAGAGAATATCTATGAAGCCAGCTCTGCTGTAATGTGCATATAGCAACACGTATCAACTGTTCGGCTGAACTGTAAAAGCATTTATTCGTAGATAGTGTGTTCTGTGTCTTACGAACATTAGGCTTTGTGTATATCCGTACTCAGTTTTGATAGACGTCGGCTGTATAGTATTCTGCGCTTTTCCGACCTTCGCTTGTAAAAACATTGCAAGCATCTTCTCTAAATGTTTGTAATACTGCCGACATCTTTTTCTGGCATTCATTTAGGAACATAAACAACGGGCAAGGCCATAGATGAAGTGTTGCTACCAGAATGCCGCTCCTAACCACCTCCAGATGGACCTTGATTCTTATCATGAATTTTTCAGCTGGCATTTTCAGCATTATACTCACTATAACCTTACGAATTTTTTCTCATTTTTAGTTCAGAATGATTTTAGCTTAGAATTGTGAACCGTACCTACAACTTCACGATCCCCACAAGGGAAAAGACAGTTAAATTGCCTTTTAATTCCAGAACTAAAAATTATATTTCTCTGTCTCCCTCTTTAAGTGCAATTAACCACGATTTTATTCTACCAATCTACTACGTGTTAAATGTGTCACTGTAACATAAATCAGTCACTACTTTTAAAATAATGCTGCACTGTAATTAAGTTTAGTTACAGAGGAATCCAGCTCGATTACCCTCAAATCACACATTGGTAATTTTTATATAGGTTATTGTTATACAAAATCTGCGTAACATTTTTATGTGCTGATCGATTCAATAAATATAATAACAAAAAAGTTGCTCAGAATAAGTGCTTTCACCAATTTCATTCAAACAGAAGAATAGGTAACACAAAAATAATACATTGCTGTTCTTTCAGTGAATCTTTTTCTCCAATGTAGGTTTCCTAATAAATTGTAACAAATCATGAAGAGCTTTCTAGAAAAAAATGTAATTTGTTCCTCGGAGACAGTTACTCTCCAAACCCGGAAATGTTATGTCCGGAATTTCAGATTATTTGCAGAAATTGTGTTTGTGACTCCACCATTACATTCCTTGGAGGTGGTACTCCATTCTTCATGTAATGCATGTTTTTTCACAACCAGAATGCACACAGAATGAATAGCTTAAGTTCCCCAAATTTTACCATGAACCATCACGGATTCTTGCTGGAAATTGCCAATTTTACTAACTGCATTTTTATCTCACATAATAATATTAACTTTTTCAACAGAACATCCACAAAGCAAGATTGTATGAAAAGTAGTGCATGGAAGGGAAAAGATGACCATGACCATGACCATGAACAAGCTGGCACTCGATTTCAGGCACAAGGGTGTGGGAAGATTCTCTTTTTTAGGTAAGGGTGTCAGGGATTGGAATGAGTTACCAGCAGAAATGATGAATAATTTACCGAAAACGTTGAAAGAATTTAAAGGTAAAATTTATACAGAGCAAATGTAGGTGGCTGCAGGATAGAGGGAAGATGGAGGTGTAGGGAAATTGCCACCGGAGCCTGTGCTCCATTGCAATTAAATTAAATTTTCTTTTAAAACGACACGTAATAGGTTTCTGCATGAGGAACTGCGTTAAGTGATGTCGGGCTGTGTGATCTGAAATGCTGATGGTTCAGTGCTGATTAAGATAACTATGTCGGGAACAGTCGAGACTTGCTCATTTATATCCGCTGTATTTCCCGTTAATTAGCACATACGAGCTTGTTTGTTTAATTTAAGTATAAGGCACTAACATTATATTAACTACATCGTTTACAATGTTAAAAAACTTTTAGATCTGTTTTGTGATACTCAATTTTGTCATAATTTGTTGATCAATCAATCACACTGACTCAATGTTTTATACCGAACAGGGGTTAATAGTAATCACTGAAATAACTTGCCCTAATCAATATACAATTTTTTTAGAGTTCTAGAATTTGTGTACCGGACTGGCATGCTACTGTTGTAGAACTAAGAATTGTTGTCCCCTTGTAGGATCATAATAGCTTTTGAGGTATAGAGACACACAAGAAAGACATGAATCTAATGACTTCTCGAGTTCCTAAAATACTTATCGATCCTTATTGACAATTCAAATTCATCTTAATTGTTTTTCCGTATTACTGATTTTTAGTTAGCGTAACTGATTTAATTTTCAGACATGTATTTTGTAGCCCTAATCTTTAAACAGACCGCTTGGGTTAAAGAAATGGTGAAATGCCAAACACTACATGCTACAGTACGCAGTTACGGACTCGTTAGTCTGGACCAACTCTGTACTCCTCACTCCTCAGCGGCTAATTTTTCGTAACCACAGACGCAAATAGCGCACAGTCAACAACGAAGAATGCCAGCTGACCCGTTTCTTTTGTGTCGTGGCCACGCGTGGAACATATTCAGAATGGAGTCCCGCGAAGTTTACGTTTCGGCATCGGCTTTTTACCAAACACCCGGCACCACACTGATCAGAAAGTACATCGGGGTCAGGTCTTCAGGCGATTTTCCACAATCATCTCTGCCTCATAAGCTAAACATTACTATATATATATATATATATATATATATATATATAAATTCTTTTGCCACACACAGAACATAGTTACACGGTTTTCAGACAGATGGCAACACATCCGCCTTCCCTATAAGACTGCGACAAGCATAGCAAGCTGGTAATCTGACTGACAAACAGGGGCGTAGCTATTATGGGGCTAGGCGGTGCACAGTGCACCGGGAACCCTGCGCTCAGAAGACCCCCAAGCATACCTCAAGGGGCCCCAAAGCGCGTCTCTAGGGGCCCCCAAGCGCAGTTTAGAGGGCCCACGAGCCCTCTCGGCACAAACTGGCGACCTTTTTTTTTTAGCTCTACCGTCGTCTAAAGGGGCCCCTGAGACACAGGAAGACCACCACTAAGGGCCCTCGCTACTCAGGGGAGCCCCTAAGGACAACTCAAGGGCCCCCCATCCTCAGCTCAGGGGGCCCATACCAGCACACGAAGCAAAAAAAAGGTCGCCCGTCTGGCATGAGGGCCCAAAATAAATTTTTTGCACCGGGGCCCTTGTTGACCTAGCTACACCACTGCTGACAAATATGTTTTCAAAATAAGCACAAGCCTCTGGAAAAAAGTACCAGGGCTAACCTTCGAAAGTGGAAAAAAGTTCGTATAAAAGATAATGATGATGCTCTTCCAAACCGATTCTCAATCCAAACACTGATTAAAAAATCAAGCCGTCTTCCAGATTACTATTCTTACTATTTTTGAGCAGAGGTATGGCGTTCGGCTTTCTGTATCTAAGATTTCACTCATCACTGTTCGCTATTAACAGCATTTTAACTTTGATCTGGTTTCACGTATTCAGTATTGGAAACGTGGTAATAGATATATCTCTTTTGATTAGGGATTTATGGTACGTCGACAGTGAAGTCATTCGACAACGGCCTTTTGTGGACAACTATTCAGGCATTCATCTGAAGTCACATCGGTAAACCATGGAGTAGTGAAAGATAGAGGCCTCCCCGTGGATCGAACCAATGGTCTCTCAAATCCCAAACCCAGACTTTAACTCTCATCCACCAAGCTGTAATTAATTCTTGTAAAAAGCAGTCCTTAACGAATAGGATGGTTTTTACGGCTTCTTAAGTACACACTATATCCAGTGTACATTACTATTGAATTAAACACTTAGGTATTGCTTTTTATCCAGGCGGAAATTAAATATGAATGTGTCAAGTGCTTTTGGTGGACAAGATGCCTTAGCCCAGGCAATATATCAAAGCGGTGATACTAGGAAATGTTCACTTAAAGTTAAGTCCGCCTTACACAAAACACAGAAATGAACAAACGAGCATGAATTCCTTGAAAAAAAAAATTGTTCAGTAAGCAGAAAATAGCAAATTGTGATAGACTAGATAATACATTTCCTTCTGTTTTTGCAGTTTTGAATACGTATTCATCACATTCGCTGAAATTGAAATTCTGTGTTTCCATATAACATGTTCCCCATATTCCAGATCTCTTATTCCAATTAATTCACTAGGCACGCAGTTTTAACACTATAAGTAGAAAAATGGTTACCTAAATTTATAACCTAGTCGATTCAAAGATGTCTTCATTATTCTGACAAGTATGTATTTGAGAATCTTATTTACAATCTACGCCGTTTTATAGATTATAAACAGATGTTTAAACAAAATAAATTTGAGAGAATATTTTTTAGTAACTGCCATTTTTGCTGAACCACATCTGACACTCAATTAAAAATAACTAACAGTCACATAAACTATTTAATCATTTAAGAAAAGGAACAAGTTACAAGTTCATTTCCACTTGTTACAAATAGGGTTCGGATCTTTATGCAAATAATAGATAAATATGGATGTAACTATGACCTAAAAATCGGTAAATGTGACAAAATATTAAAATTTACTATACATCAAAACAAATTAATTTCTATATCATTTTTTTTATCTAGTAGTGTCGTTTTCATGTAGACAGCATAATCTGCTTCCGTGCACTCACTGCATTTCTGGTAAATTAATTTTCATTTTCCTGTAAAAGAATAGTTTACTTGATTTTTACTTTTAAAAATGGGCATTTATTATAAATCTGTTGTGAATGTATATATATATATATATATATATATATATATATGTAGGTGTTAGATCAAAATTAGGAAGTATTAATTTAACACACTAGTTAGTCCATGCCCTTGAACAGTGGTTCCCCACGGAGGAGGTAGTGCCAACCAAAGGTCGTTGAAGAGGTCATAGGGACCGTTTCTGGTCCAAGGCAAATTTTGGGAGTGTTGAGTACCAACCGACAACCCCTGATTTCCAGTATTATACCTGGTTTTTAGAGATGCTTCAAAGAAGTTATTAACTTCATTACCATGATCACATGTACCCAAAAGAGGATTTATCGCACCGACTAATTTGTTAGCTAAGAAAAGAAACACAATGTCAATAGTGGAAGACGACGGTTTAAGATTTTTTGTGACAAAAAAAAGAATTAAATATCGAATAATTAGTTTCATTGAACCGAGCTCAGCCAGCTAATTAGTAATATTTTTGTTCATAACATGTATGGGAAGGTCGGGACGGTGAGTAACACAGGACGTGTAAACAAGCAAACCACGCTGCGGCGGTAAAACTTTATTGTAAACATGCGCCCTGTAGTGTAAAAACATATTTTTTTGTTTGGTTTTGTTTTTTTGTTTTTTGTTCAAGGCAGAAGTTTTTCGTAGCCCCTGTCAAAATTCATTGGAGATTATTGAATATGATGCGTCAAATAAACTCACAGTAACGCGGGCTCGAAAAATCCAAAAAGATTTTTTTTAACATATTCACCAAACAAAAAATGTGGAGAGGACGGGCAAAAAAGTAAAGTAAGTAAAAATAGCTAAGCTAAAAAAATAGAAAGGTAAAGGTGCTTTAAACACGTTGGATACAATGTATTCAAAGTCTTCCCGAAACCAATCATGTAAAACAGACCACATGCATCGTACTATTAGGTTCTTCGGTGGTTTAATTTATATGTATTGATTAATTAAAACGTCCACCAGAAGGTTATGTTGAAGATTTGTTTATTTGCTCAAAATGAAGTCAGCGATATTCACAAGCATAGATACAATACAGAGATGCACTTCTGAGCCGTCGCAAATAAAATCTCTGTGAACTCAACTTGAAAAACTAACTGGATGAATCTCTCTGTAAAACTGAATACTGAATCTGTCCAGCCGATCTATTTATATAGTCTCTATCGAAATTACGAAATTCTTCAAAGGCATCCGTCCGATATTTCTCGAACATTAACAATCACTCAAACAATCAAACATATTAAAAACAATCGGAATTAATACAAAATTACTTAACAACATTACAAAATGATCAGAAATGGTAATTAGAGATACTTAAATACAAAATTATTTGCAGAAATCATCTCAAACTGTAGAAAATTGTCCTGTAGGGATCATAACTTGCCTTAATACATGGAATTACAAGCATTTAAGAAATTCTCTTGCACCATTCGGTTCTTAAACATATTAAATGGACTTTAAATAATTTTCTTTCATAAAACAAAGTCTAAATACACTGATTTACAAGAAATTACAAAACAAACATACCAGATCATATTCAAGCAAACTTTAGCTCACTACAAATACTTCATACAGTACAATACTATTCAAAATTCAGGTATGAGGGCTGTTACAGTACGTCGAGAAATTTTTGAAGAAGACTGGAATCAGTGTTATGAAACAATGACAGGGCCCATGAAGAGTGTGTTTATATAGATTCTTCAGATAACCATTAATAATGTGATTTTCTGTAAGGCCAAAAAAGGATTAGCCCACCATTTATTACTGTGTCTGGGGTTACCCGACGACTTTTATGTTGCAAAAAAAAAAAAAAAAAAAAATAATAAAAAAAAATAAAAAAAATGCGAAAGTGTTTTTACTAAATTTGTTGAAAAAAAGATATCATTACCAACTTCTAATTAAAATGACTGCAGAATTTCCCAGTTTAATTTTAAGATTAAAATAAAGACATAAAATATCTTTAGTTTATTTTTATTTGCAATTAATTTTAAGTATGAGGGGGTTCCCGAACTTTCCCTGTTTGTTAATCAAACTGTGAACATAACACCAATATTGTTAATACCTTTTAATGATATAATTTGAGACATCTGTTCCTTTTTTATGTACAAATTATTGTACATTTCACCTAAGAGAGGTCCCATGGAATCACTGTTTCAAAAAGTTAGTTACGAACCAAAAAAGTTGGGCAGTATAGGTTACATTATTTATTACGAGAAGAGAAGTTGATTTTTTTTTTTTTTTTTTTTTTTTTTTTTTTTTTTTTTTTTTTTTAATGGAGCCGTTAGCAATTTAATTTTTCTAAAAGGAGGCGGTATGCCAAATACGTTTGGGAACCTATGACCTAGAAGGACCAAACATCGACTGATAGGTAATACCAAAATTTAAGTAAAAACTACCACTGGCAATCGTTTCAGATTTTGAAATTCATTGGCTCGACTAAATGTTGAAATACTGCTTTAAGATTGTAATTGATGCCTCTACTAATAGTGGCTGCTAATAGTAGATGCCGACAAAATGTCCCTCGCTTTGTCGGTTGATCCATTTGCCAGCGACACTAAAGCCAACGTCCACAGAGGGTTCAAAGGCAACGATTTATCTGAAAGGCTGGGCTTCGGTAAACAGCCTTCAATGACATTCTACAATTCGAACATTGCCCACTGTGTCAAACGTGCTTTTTGTCTGCACACTTTTCGAAGACTACGGGAGAACAAGCATAGTGATTGGAAACCCACGCGTTTGAATTGGTCTCTCGTGTGCGATACAGTCGTTTGAATTTTATCTGTAGTCTTCGAAAAAAACAATGCGTTTCTAACAACCAAGAACACGTACGTGGCTCTTCTTTGTAAGCTCAGTCCATTTGAAAATCAGTAGCAGAAATCTGCAGCACTCCACTACCAAGTTTCTGCTTGTCTCTCATGATTCTCTACTTCCACAATGATTCACATGCCTTTACATCGTGTTTCAAAAACGTTTATGATATATCCCGAACTGTTTTTACCCAGGAAGGCTGCAAGAATTACGAAATTCAGAAAAGAAGAAAGGTCGGCTTTGCAAAATTTGGCAACAGCCTTGTCATTTGATTTAATCCTTATGCTTTGGACAGACGATCACAATGGACAGTAGAAGATATATGGGATCTGTAGAAATCTGTGCGTATCAAAGGCCTGCGCAAGAAGTGTTCCACAATATAATGACTTAAGTTCACATGTCACGTGTGATATTGGTTGGTAATTCATAGCATTATAAGTCATATATATATACTAGCTGACCCTGCAATGCTTCAATATTGCTAGACTTTAGTACACATATAGATTAAATGAATGCATTTAACAGTTTGTATAATTTTTAATTACATTTTCATTTCAGATTCAAGTTTATTGCAATGGTCTGGATATGCAATGTTTTTGGTGATTCCAATCTCAGTTTGTTTTGGAGATATACGCTAAACAGAGAAAAGTTGCACGAGTAAATCAGTCTTAAGAGGGGTGAAACGGGAGAGCGGGTGCAGTTTTGTAAACTAAATATTAACACTATTTTCACTTATTTTAAAGCATATTTGTGCAAACGTCCTTCGACATCAAATAAAATCTGTAGATTTGTGTGTTGTCACAAAAACTTCAAAATAATTTTTAAAATTCAAGTTCGAATTTCTTTGTCAGCAATTGTCCGATCGTAATCTATAAAGTGCTATTCGACAGGAAATAATGTGTTCTTAAATAATGTTGCTATCTATTTTGTCTAATTTCCCCAGCGTTTTCGATATATTGGATAAAATCTGGTGGTGAGCGGTTAACGTTCTGGCCTCGCTTTCTGGAGGACGCAGGTTCGAATCCCCGCCCGGGCATCCAGATTTGGGTATTCCATGGTTTCCCCAAATCACTCCAGGCGAATGCTGGGATGTTTCCTTCAAAAAGGCCATTGGCGAATTCCTTCACGTTCCTTGTCCCCCGTCCCATCCCGCCTGTAATGTCCTTGACGTCGACGAGGCGTAAAGCCATAAGTAAAAAAAAAATACGGAGACTGTGTTCAACTCGATGGATCGGCAACATTTGGCGAGTCTCGATTATGCCCGAAGTGTTGGTTACACTGGCTGTCACCATAGCACTGCTAGGCTAACCAGAAAAATTCAAGTTAATAACTGTATTGACTTTATTTGCCTTTATACTGTTAAAAGGAAATGTGAATTTCAAATAAATAGTTAAATTATATTTTATTTGGACTTATAGTCTTAAAAGTAAGTTTAATTGTGATGACAGCTAAAAGTTAACTGCCAGTTGTGGAAGAAACCACAGAAAAATACGAAGAGCAGGGGAAAAAAAAAATCTAGATACAAACGAACGTTCGTTTTAATTTCCACGTTGATTTTTGTTTATTTGACGACGACAAGTTGCAGAAATTCATGTAAGGAGACGGGCATTCGATGTTTACATTATATTCCCTGTAGCAGTTATAAGAACTTGGATATAACGTATGCTAAGAATTTTTTGACTAAAGATAAGAAACATTGAGTTTATAAAAAAAACTCAGACAATACACGAAACTATGTAAATATATCAGTAAAATAAATAACAGTTATTCGCTTTTGAAATTAAGCATTTAAAAAAAAAATCCGAGAATCTAACCAGAGTAAGATACCTCTTATCAGCAAAACTAGATGACCCATGCGAAAATTTCACGCATACAATGAATAGTAAGGTTAGTAGTTTGTAATAGGATGAAATTCTTTTTTTTTTAACTGCTTAACGTCTCCTATAACGATTAGGTCTTTAGAGACGGGAAAGGATGCGGGGCAAGGAATGGGAAGGAATTCGGCCATGGCCTTTTGAAGGAAGCATCCCGGCATTCACCTGGAGTGATTTGGGGAAACCATAGAAAACCCAAATCTGGATGTCTGGATGGGGATTCGAACCCACGTCCTCCCGAATGCGAGGCCACAAAGGATGAAAGAATAACCGCCTCATTTGTTTCAATTGTTTACTCGTTTAGTGTAATGGGTACGTAACAAAAGTTGACGCCAGAGAAGCAGTTTATTAATATCTCTGAGATATGTGCTCCTGCTATCTTGCGGCTTAACTATGAACGGTCTCGTACGCTCCACATTCACAGTCAATATTTTTGCCCTTTAAGGGTCAATTCAGAAAAATTCCTTCTAAGATACGATGTGACCATTGTAGAGATTACTCTCCCAAATAATACCTCATTTCTCGATTTCGGCTTAGATATCAAGGGAGATAAATAGCTAGTTGCAAAAAAAATACATTATGTTAATTTTGCCCATTAAGGGTCGAACTCTGATAAATTCATTTTTCTTAAAATATGATATGACCACGGCGGACACCTTAATCTTTAAAATGATATCTCATTTATCTATATCGGTTAGAAATCAATGGAGATAAATGGCTAGTGACACAAAAATGTGTTATAGAAATATTGATACTTTTGGCCTTTAAGGGTCAAATTCAGAAAAATTCCTTTCTTAAAATGTGATCTGACCAAAGCGGAGACCTTAATCTCTAAAATAATACCTCTTTTCTCGATTATGGCTAGATATCAAGAGAGATAAATAGATCGTGGCAATAATAATTTTGCTCTTTAAGGGTCCAATTTGAAAATATTATACGATTAAAGCGAATACCTTATCTTTGAAACGATACTTCATTTATGATTTCGGTTGGGTTTGAAGAGAGATAATGAATGGTTTGTGACAAAAAAACACCTTATAGAAATAATATATTGACCCTATGATTATTGTTATTCGTTTTACCTTACAAGCTTTTCCAAATAAATTTGTAGTGCCACCGTAGGTGATACCCGTCACTTTTGACAGGCATTAATACCATTAGTAAATAATCAAGCAGATGAATGGCCCGGTGGCTCTCTGGTTAAGGCATCTGACTTGACATCGAAATATCCCAGTTTTCAATCCTTGTCTCGGCGGGTATTTTCTTACGCCTTTAACCCGACTTTCACCTCTGGCACAGCTTGATGTATAATTTCAAGTATGCATGAACGCTTCCATGTTTCGGTTTCGCAAGTTAAACAACAGGTTCATATATCCGGCTGGACCACCGGGTTAGGCTAGGTGACTACGATAAGAGGCGGAGTTCGCAGCCTATAAGAAACCCGGACACGAATTTACTTTTTTGTCAGACAGATGTGATATAAGACTTACAGCTTAAATAATTTGTAGACAAAGAACTGATTAACAACTTTCTCAGAATTTGCTATTTAAATAGTGGATCAACAGATTATTCGTTTATTTTTGTCTTTACTTTGTGTATTACTGCATAAATTAATTAATTGTTGAATTTGCGTCAGAATGAACGAATTCCTAATTTGTATTTTATGTAACCAGCGGTAGTTCACCGTTCTAATGAGTATGGAAAGTAGCAGTGTTGGCGCGTAACTTGGACAGGGAAGTACGTAACCGCAAGCCCACCGTTAATGGAAAAGCAGTGATATGTATTTTGCACCATCTCAAGAAGAGCGAGGATCTGGTCTTGTATCTAAAAGCTTCAAGATCAAATAAACATAGCCGAAGTGAACGTGAAAGCAACCACGGTCAATATTTGTTAACGTCTCCTTGCTTGGCCTTCTTCCAACCAGCCATGTGTGACTGCTCCAAAGAAACGTTTATCTTGGAGTGCTCATTGAAAATAAGAGGTTGTTTACTTTTATCTGAATTCAGCTCCTACAGTAACATGTGTATTATTTTAGATCGTGTAGATAAAGGATGTGTCACGGCCTCAAAAACCACGCGGCTCATCCTACGTGAGTTTTAAAAAAAAAAAAAAAAAAAAAAAAAAAAAAAAAAAAAAAAAAAAAAAAAAAAAAACAAACCACCTGAATAAACTGACAACGAACTCTGGTGAAATGATGACAGACAATGAGGGTAATACAGTCTTTTCCTTGAGTAACCTTGACGTAATTGTCTCATTAGCGTGTGAAAAGCCGATAAACGTATTTCGGGATGAATTCTTTCAATTCATATCATAGTTTTGCATGCCCGAAGATTCGTGATTGAACGTCTCGCCTTGGTTGCCTGGTGTATCCTAATTGTTTTACCATTATTGTCGCTCTCTTTGACATAGAGGTGTAATGCCATCAGCTTTATAGACCATTCTTCTATGAACATATACTGTCGGGATTACATCAGCTTTATAGACCATTCTTCTATGAACATATACTGTCGGGATTATCAATTCCTTCTCATCTTCTCCTCAGTCTCATTTAAAACATGATCCTGTTTTACTTTATCTTACCCATTCTCACATACGTAATTAAGATCACTTCAGTTTTGTCTTTATTTCTGAATTTCAGCGTTGCATTTACTACACTAGAAAATTTGGTTCAACATCTTGTCTGACTTTAATTGCAGTAACAAATTAATTACCTTTGCATTATAAATTTCTTCCAAACTTTGCAGTTTATGTATTTTAAATTCTCTTTTATATACTACACCCCGCCTTCACTATATTACTTGTTCCTCTCTCAGACTTCCTACGACGAGATTTGTTTCCACGATTAGTAGTAATCATAAATATAGCATACAAATCCACGAAGAATAAAAATGGATGGATGGAATGGAAATGATTGAGCAGATCTGGGGGATCTGAAATTTGGGAGTTGCCGGGATATAAAAGGATATTGAATTATTAATAATTTGTATGGCTGGCGGCCAAAGGAATATTGATGTTATTGAAGTTGTGAAATGTTAATTGTTCATACTGTGTAAAGTTATGTAAAGTGTTGATTAAGGCAGGAAGAATTCCAGAAAGATATTATTGATTTTATTTAAAAGGAGAAATCATAAAATAAGTACAAGTACCGTATAAAAGTTAATTTCAGATAAGAAGGATGGACAGGAGAAATAACCGGATGACGAACTTGGAAATGCATCTTAGTATAAAAAGAAGTGGAAGCACGTATTTCCTCCCTGGCGGAAGATGTTAAGGATCAATAAAACGTAAAAGGAATCGTTGTAATATTATTTATAATCGTTTTAACTGACTGAAGAGGGAATTTGAATATTGTTTAATTGAGACAGAAAGGGTAAAATGTAATAGTTTACGTAAAAAAACTCTGAAGTCAGGATGCGTCGAAAAGTGTAGGTTATATCCTGTATTTCATTACAGTCGGGCAACAGGTTGTAACAGCCCTCATACCTGAACTTTAAATAGAATTGTATTTAATGAAGTATCTGTAGTGAGATAAAGTTTGCTTGAATATAATCTAGGTATGTTTGTTTTGCAATTTCTTGTAAATCAGTGTATATAGACTTTGTTTTATGAAAAGAAATTGTTTAAAGGTCGTTTAAGAACAGAATTGTGCAAGAGAATTGCTTAAATGCTTGTAATTCCAAGTATTAATGCAAGTTACGATGTCTACAGCACAATTTTCTACAGTTTAAAATGATTTCTGTAAATAATTTTGTGTTTAAATATCTTTAATTTCCATTTCTGACTGTTTTTTAATGATGTTAAATGATTATGTTTTGATTCTGATTGTTTTTAATATGTTTAATTGTTTGAGTAATTGTAAATGTTCGAGAAATATCTCGCAGAAGCTTTTGAAGAATTCCAGAAATTTCGATACAGCCTATATAAAGAAATCGGCAGAAGTACAGAGTTTAGTTTTATAGTTAGTTTACAGTTGTTGATACAGATTCACTTTGGAACTGCCAAAGATTACGTCGGTAGTATTTCTGGATATTGTATCTTTGCATGTAAACAATATCGCTGACGTTGTTTTGAAAATAAACAAAAAATCTTAAACTGAACTTTGGTGGACTACTTCTTAATTACAATATTAATTAAAACCACCGAAGACCCTGATAAGGTCAACATATAACAAAAATGAAGAAAGTCTTGTCTGCTTTAGATGGAGAAAGTTCAATCTTTAGAACTCTTTAGAAGATTTTTTGTTTATTTTGCATTTACGTTTTCAAGTTTCTTTTTGTTAGTAAGTACAATGAGATGTTAAGTTTTTGTGATTGTGGTACTACGAATATATACTTTTGTGTGAAAGTTAAATCCAGCAACCGCTTTTCCTCTTGTGTGAAATTGTAAAATATTAGTTCTATATCCTCTCTACAGCTACTGGAGTCACCAGTGGTGACCCGTAGTCTCATTGTCTCTGGTTTCCTCCGTGTGCGCCCTCATATTACGCTGCGAAAGTGAAGATAAACATGATAAATGGGACGCAGAGAGCGGAGGCTAAAACTTGTCCTCTCGCCGCAGGACGCGTAAGCAGGATATAAAGGCATCCCGCTGCTCCATTTGTGAACTTGCTCCATCTTGCCGACTTCCTGATGAGGCGCAGCCATTCCCGGCTCAAGCCCGTGTAACATCAAAGTAGTGCTATGTAGTGAAACAGCTTCAAACGATGTACATCCTACAAGTCCAGAATATTCCTGCAGTTGTGAAAATGATATCCCATTTGCCATTAACTTACCCCTATAACGGACTTCTGGCAGATCTGCCGTAAGACAATAATATAACATATAAAAAATATTGAACACACAAGGTGAAATAACTGTAGTATGAATTATTTTATTTTTATGTATGTTCGTTGGGGCCGTCTTGGACCATGTTAAGCCTTTTTGGAGTCGGTAGCGAGCTTCATTTTCTTTTCGGCCCAAAAGTCCTACATTTATTTTCAGAAAGAGACCTATAATAAAAGCATCTTCGATTTTTAATCCCGACGAATGATGGCCTTCTTTGATATTTACAAGCCAGGCCATTACGGTTTTTGTATTGAAGAAATTTCAGATTAGTGATTCTCTTTTGCTGTAGACATCTAAGACGGTAGCTATTATTGAAGTTATTATTTAAGAAGGAAATTAGAAACAGATACGCTAAGTGTCGAACGCATCAAATGTGGATTAGGTTTAATAAGAAACCGTTCATCTAAGTGATAAAGCATTTAGCATTAATCACAGGAGCAGGGCTCAGAAACTACTTTGTCAATACGTACGAATTTCAGGTGCCTGGTGGGAGGCTTGCAAATTATGTAACGCAGAAACATGTTAAGAGAAGAGTATTTGTAGCCAGAGTGGTGTGTGAGCGGTAGCGCTCTGGCCTCACATTCGGGAGGGCGCCAGTTCGAATCCCCGTCCGATCATCCAGATTTGGGTTTTCCATGGGTTACCCAAATCACTCCAGGTGAATGCCGGGATGCTTCCTTTAAAAGTCCATGTCAGAATTCCTTCCCGTTTCTTGCCCCCGTCCTTTCCCGCCTCTAATGACCTCGACGTCGACGAGACGTAAAGTCATAAAAAAAAGTATTTGTAAGGCGGTTTTTGCAGAAGGGCAAAAATAATTTGTATGCGAAATTAACGTGATGAGGAAGTTAGTGGAGAAATAAGTTCTATTTTACGAACAGGGTTTTTAAGATGGCGCTCTACATTTGTACACTTGAAGAATGGAATGATTCGTGACGAAAAATAGTTCAATTGTTAACTTTTGTCTACTGCATTATGTAGCATTATGTCATCTGCAAACAATCTAATTTCAAAAAGTAAACAATCAACACAATTATTCATTAGAATAATGAATAGCAATGGTCCCAATACACTACCCTGCGTCACTTCCATTTTTACTTCCACTTCTTTTGATATTACATTTCTTACCCTAACTTTCTGTTTTTTACCTTTTTAAAAATTCTTCTGCCCAGCAAATCACTTTCTCATCCACTCCAATAGTTTTTAGCTTATTTACTACCATTTTATGACTCACTCTGTCAAACGCCTTTGACAGATCTAGTGCTACGCTATCAATTTGATCTCCCTTGTCCATTTCATCTGAAATATCTTGCATATATCCCACCAACTGAGATTCCCATGAATATCCTTGCCTGAACCCATGTTGCCTGCTTGAAAAACACTTACGTTCCTCACATATATTTCTGATGTGGTTGCATTACAATCTTTCCATTAATTTACCTACTACTGATGTCAAACTGATCGGCCTGTAATTTTCGACCCTATTTCTCACCCCTCCTTTATGTACCGGTACTACTATTGCACTTTTCCAGTCTTGTGTTAAGCAACAAGTATCCAGACTCAATTTAAATAATATTTGAAGATAAGGTACAACGTCACATTCGGCTATCTTTTAGATATCTGTAGTAATATTATCTACACCAGCCCCTTTATGTTTTTTCTGATTTCTTATTTCCTTCATGATTTCCTCAGGATGAATTTCAAATTTTTTACTATCTTCATTTCTAATTGTGTTGTTAAGCTCGTTCTCCGAATTGGACCCTCTCGTTTCTGATTGATTGTTCCTAATGCTTTCACTAATTCAAAATAAAAATAATAAACATAAATGGAGGTATGAGAATGTGATCTCTGGCCACAATGGATGAAATGAGAGTTGAGCTATTAAATGACAGTTCTAGAATAGCCAGTTTTCAATTATTGTTATAATTGCTATTATTCAGGGGCCATAGTGTGCTTGAAAGCGAAATGAATCGTACCATAGACGTGATGAACCACGATGCATTTCAACAGTAAAAAAATAAAATAAATTTAAAAAATCCATCATTTGCAGTCAAATTGTTCTTGCCAAAGATAGTATCAGCAATCTGCAGCAACGAATCTAAAACCATAATTCCTCACATCTATTGAACGCATTTTTTTATTCTGGTCCAGGCTGTATTACAAGTTAACATCTACGCCAGTATATTTCCGACCCCCCCCCCCCCCTCCGCAAAAAAATAAATAATCAAGCATTAATTATTCTATGAAAACTAAATTCCTCGCTACTTTGTTGTAACAATTTAGGATCCAGATTTGGGTTTTCCACGGTTTGCCAAATCACTCCGGGATGCTACCTTCAAAAGGCCATGGCCGAATTCCTACCAATTCGTCCAGCTAGCCTGTTATCACGAAAACTTGACAACGATATTACATTCATTGCAATAAAGTGTAGATACTGTCTTTGGCATGAACAATTTGAATGGAAATGGCGGATTTCATTGTTTAAGTTGCATCATTTCATAATTTTCTTGTGGTACCACGTCTAAGGTACGTTGCATTTCGCTTTCACGTACACTTATTCTCAAAAGGTATGAACTGAGGAACGTGTGTGACAAATTTCAAACGAATCCTTGTTACCTCGTTCTTACTTTACCACTTCCTAGAGGAGTATTCTGCAAGAAATGAGCTTATACATAGAGAACTTTCTCGTATGTAGGTCTGAATCCATAATACCCCTCACAGTATTCTCTTCGGCACTACACAAACTTTCCTCAGCCGCCTTGTTATTGTTGGAAGCACCTCACAAAGGCTCTGCTCAACAGAGTACATCTGGGACATCACGGACAGCCACGACCGAAGACAGGAGCTCTTCAGCCATGGTGAGATCTGACAAACTGGATGTGTCGTCTATACAGAACTTCTGAATCAGATGCGAAAAACTGAGTGATCCCGTTAATCTGCGGCAAAAATAACGACCGCCAATTGTTCGCAGTATTCGGTTGCCCGTAGATGCACTACCCAGCACTGAAGCTTTGAATAGCAGTAAAGCTAAAGAAAGAACATTCCTCGACAACGTTACACACGACTTACCCCGAATGATTATTAGGTTTCAGTTTTGGTAAACTTAAGCTAATAGTTATTAATATATTGAAATTTATTAATTGCATAAATCAGTTTGTTTATTTTCTCTGAATGTAAAATGAATAGCATTCAGTCACTGACTTATCTTCAATATCAAAAGATAATTTAAAATTATGAATCGTTAAGCTGTTTGACAATCGTTCCATGGTCTCTTATAGCTTTGGTGTTTTATCCATTCTCAGTGTCTTTTACATCTCATCCATTATTAATAAAACAAAATTAATACGTGCAATATAACTTTACCCACCACATGGCATATCTGATTTAATGTCAAGACTGCGGCTTCGTTAAAACGTATGGTGACTCTATAGATGTCTTGGGATGACCGGGGTATGAAATTTAGTATAAAAGTGAGGGAGTGTTCGGAATAAACAAATAGGAAACAAAATCAGACGTGGATTGCTCAAGATGTCTCACAGTATCTCCTAAGTAAATCTTTTAAAACTGTGACTCTCTATTCACTTAGTTATTCCTAAAACTTGTTTTGGTTTTCTTTTTCAGCAACATAAAAATTACGTGTTTTGTGGAGAGAAAAAAATACCACAGTAAAACCAAAAGGAAAAGAGCAGTTCTTACGAGCAATAGCAGGGTTATGTGATGAAAAGATGAAATAGGGGGAAAAAAGTAAAAAAAAAAAAAAAAAGAATAGACGAAGTGCGTGCTGGCTGAAAATAGAGTGAAAATGTTATTTTAATATCTTGTCTCCCCTCCCCCCCTTTTCTGTCTCATTCTTTCTCCCTCTCTCTCTCAAGGAGTACGAAAAGCTACCATTACGAAATGCAAGGTTTGTTGTTGATGGTAGCTGACTCTCTTTGATTTGCAATTCAAACAGCTTAATTCTGGTGTCTGCCTTCTGGGCCTTTCCGGGACTTTGTGAAGTAAGAGAGAAAATGTTTTATCGTTCTATTTAGTTCCGCACCGATACTCCTGAAGCATTTTACTGAGTGTTGACAAGCTTATTTCGCATTGAGAATAAAGGGTTCCACACTCAATATGGTTCATAAAAAAATATTAGAATTTTTTAAAATAAAAAAAGACGAATGCATGAAATTTATTATTATTTCCTACAGCTATACGTCGTATTCATTGTAGTATAAGCCAATTCGTTTGGGATATCGCTAGTAACTACTTTGATTGATTATATCACTTCCATACGAGACCAACAATTTTCTGCCACTTGTAATAACATTGATAGGCCTATTAAGTCTGTGACCTTAAAACCATCGCATAAAATAAAAAAAATAATCAATTACTCAAGTCTAAACCTGGAAGTCTATGATAGCAGGCTGATTATATAATTCACAATAGTCTGAAAGTCTTAACGCTTCTATTCACGAAAACACTGTTATTCTCCTGCCGCTTTATTGAGGTGGGATGCCGCAAACACTCTCCCCACGATGGTTGACCGTTGAAGAAAAGCAAAGTTTAACAATAATTAAAAACAATTTTCATTGCTGAGTTCTTATGTGCTGGCATCCCCTTCATTACATCGTCTCTTGTTTGCTAGTTTTAATCACTTCATTTTGGATTTCTTCTAGCAACGAAACTTTTTTTCGAACATTGCAAAATATTCACGTCCGCGATGCACAAGTGTCATGTGTCCTTCATCTTAATTTAACTCTAGATTCTGGCACTTCGATTATTTCATTCTGTTTAAAGCCTCTGTTGCTTGAAGATGTCATTTTCCCTTGCTATGAGAGATGTAAAATCTTTACCCACTTTGGAGTCGTCACTCGCCTAAGCGGAATGCTATTGTGTGGACCGTATCTATATCTGCTATGCGCAATTGCAGCCAATATACAGATCAATATCAAATTAGTGGTTAATATGTAACCGGCGCAGACCTTCGCAAACAGGAAGTGTAGATGTTCTCTGAATTCTGAGTCACTCTAAATGAACGCAATTCCTGAAACTACCATTCTGTTGCCGATTATGTAGACTTTCATACTATAATTCTTTTCCTCCTGTGTTCAAATGTTCGTTCGATATTCGTTGATTTGAATGAGTCATCTGCCACATTTAGGCAATGATATTCCACATTATTTTTTCATTTTTATACAGCTTGTCTAATGCTGCCATCTTTATCCCAATATTCAAATAATAAATCCTGAAGTAAAAATTTTTCAAATCTTCCAATAAAATCAGATGCTGCAAATTTTAGAAATGTTCACTGAATGAATTACTAGTTTCAGGAGGTAAAACTATTGGCTGCAACTGAATCCCAGTAAATAAAAA
This sequence comes from Vandiemenella viatica, assembly GCA_031002005.1. Classification (NCBI taxonomy): domain Eukaryota; kingdom Metazoa; phylum Arthropoda; class Insecta; order Orthoptera; family Morabidae; genus Vandiemenella; species Vandiemenella viatica. Next base: position 198,837,301 of record JARYHS010012519.1, read on the forward strand.
TTAAAGCAAAAGTAATAAAAATAGAAAACAATTATTATAATACTGCAAATTGGCAATTGATGCAGGTTTGACCAACAAGAACTCCTGCAATTATTGAATTTAACGGAGTGTGTTGCACCATCAGACTGTCAACTCTAAGAGGTAACTTAGCTGAAAAAGCTCCAAATGGCTCGGTATTGAAATAGCCAACACGATTTGAAAATGCTAAATGTCAATCAAGATCCACAGCTACGCCTACAACATAATAGGATGGTACACGTGTCGCAACGTTCGTTTGCCAGTTAAAAGTTACACAATACGAGGGTCGTCTTGGAGGCAATATTGCGATCCTTGCCCCCCCTCAGTATTGACAGGGAATCCATAACGCTGCCAGCGACCTTGCCTTTCAGCTGCCAGTATATTGGTGTCGTCAACCCACGCACCGCATCCTTCGCCTTCCGGGAATAGCGGAGAGCAAGTGTAACCAGATGGCAAGTGCGATCCGACGAGTGACAGCCTCGACTGCAGTGAAGAGTTCAACGAACAGTCAAGCGTACCAGACCCGACAGTAATATATTTCCTGTTATATTACTGGCCACTTGTCCTTTCATGATGTGTCGAGTCAGCAACAGGAATTTAATGACTAATTACTATTAATAAATGTTAAGCGAATCGTGTTGAACCGTCCACTATAATAAATATTTCTCGCGACGTGAAATAGCCCTGTGAATTCACCGAGAAAAAAGACTGATATTTAATAAATAAATATGTTGTTCTCATGGTGAGGACAGCTTGCTGTAATTTCAGGTGTCATTCAATTTCAAAATTTGTAATAATTATAAAGCCATTGTCCGTTTCTTTGTTTGTTACTAGTATTTGTTTATTAATTCAATAATTGCACTAGCCAATAAATCGACGTATTGTGAAAATTGAATATTATAATGACGATTGATGCACAAAAATACAAAATTAAGAAGTAGAAATCCCAACTAGTATTTTTAGAAAATGGATATCTTCTGTTTAAGACTTTCAAATTCAGGAAAAAAAATCTCGAGTGTTCATCGGGATTTTTTTCTGCTTTTATATTTATAAGAAAACTATTAACTGTAACGTAAACGTAGTCTCCCTCAAGCACATTGAACAATTTTTTTATACTCAGATTCCTTAATTAATACGAAAATGAAGAAAGGAAAATTCAAACATAAAACTAAGCAAATAGTAACAGAGCCTTGCTTAGTTACTCATGTCAGTATCCTAGCATGTTTTATACTACAATGGAAACCAGTATCTTTCCTCACAGTCAATTCTGATGTGGTTGCATGTCAATCTCACAATTAATTTACTTACCACTGATGTCAAACTAGTCGATCTGTAATTTTCAACCCTACTTGTCACCACCCATTTATGGACAGGTACTACTACCGCTCTTTTCCAGACCTCTGAAAGCAGCAAGTAATCCAGGCCTAGTCTGAATAAAATTTCGTACCCAACTGTCTTTATGACATCTGTACTAATATTATCTACACCAGCCCATTTATGCTTTATTAGATTTCTTAGTTCCTTCAAAATATTGTCAGGATAAATCTCAAATTAATTTGGTCTGCTCATTTGTAATTGCGTCAACTAGCTCGTTCTTTGATTTACGGTGGATTCTGTCAAGGAAACTTTTGAACACCTAAAAATTCTTTAAATCATATATCTAATGATGTAAGTAGTAGAATTCCTTTTTCAAAAATTGTACGAAGAGCACTTAGTCGTCCAAACGAGTGAAAAAGTTTTGGTTATGAAACATTTCAAATTTACGTTCTATCCATAAAGGTTTATTTTTTTGTTTAATAAAAGTTCATTGTGACGAAGCATGTTTAATTTCGGCATGGTTTCCAGGAAGCAAACTAGATTATCCACTTAATCATTGAAGAGCATGGATCATTTTTACAACAATGATTCAGTCGTTCCTGACCATAAGCAACAGCTATTTGTCTTTACATGAACGAAATTTTTCTCGGGTTTGTATATTAATATATAATTCCCTGACTACTGGACGTGTACATAACGTATTTTTAAACAATATTTTGGCGAACATATATTCGGTCGCTATCTTCAAGTAAAATGATCGGCCCGAAAAATTACAACCTTGTAGTCTCACAAGATTTCACAGTGAACAGGGTGCGCTATGATTCCGGTACCGCTAGCGTTCTGGAGGACGTGGGTTCGAATTCCCGTCCGGGCATCCAGATTTGGTTTTTCCTCGGTTTCCCCCAATCACTCCAGGCGAATGCCGGGACGCTTCCTTCAAAAGGCATTGGGCGAATTTCTTTTCGATCCTTGACCCAATCCTTTCCGCCTTTACTGACCTTGACTTCGACAAGGCGCAAAGCCATAAGGAAAAAAATAAAATAAAATATTAACTATTTCGGCCTGACCGTTTTACCAAAAGCTGGAAACCGAATATATGTTCGTCAAACTTTTGTATCAAAACACAGTTACTACACCGCTAGTCAGCCGCAAACTATGTCTTAACGATTTCTCTGGCTGTTATTCAACGTGAAGTATCGAACGCTCAGTAACCAGTTGCTGAGAGTTTTAGCCGCGAGCGAATGAGAAATTCTACAAAATCACGATGCCAAAATTGCCACTTCATAACGAGGAGCGTAAAAGCTTTTGTCATATAATGTCAACACTCTTTGATGAGTACAAAATGTATTATGTTGTGCCACTCTTAAAGCTTAGCATACGTAAATCAAAGGACTTCACGGGGAGCCGGCACGGAAGCAGTGTTTTGAAATCCCACAAACCTTATTGGCTATCGAGGGAACTCGAACGGCGTCGATTGGTTGCGCGGGTGACAAAAGCCGATCGACTCTATCAGGCGGAGATCAAAGCTCGCGCCGATATTAACGTTTAGACTACTGAAACGGTACAAAACATGTGAAAAACAAATTTTTCTCATGAAGGAAACATTACCGAACCAGTCAAATGTAACAATCTGTGAACATGTAAGATCAAGAATTAATAATTTGGTTGGCAGCATTGAGGATAACCTAGCATTACGAACTCCTGGTGTTTATTTATATACCTTGTGAATGTAGCCGTGCTAATTTCGGACAAATGCAGCGGTGATTGGAACACGCAAGGAATTTTCGCCTGGGACAAGAAGAGAAACCAACTTTGGCCGAACACTGGCTCCAAGAGGTACGTACAATTAATTTCGAAGAATATAGAATTTTAGAACGGATCAGAGATTTTTGGGACAGAATTATAACATAAACTGTTGATATCAGAACATCTGATTCTTTAGTTAACAGGGACACTGGATACCAGCTTAGTGCAAAATACCAAAACAGCTTCGCCTCGGTAATGAGCACGAGAGTGGATGACGTCATCGTTCTGGGTTGGTTTTGTCTTCCAACATTTCCGCAGCACCGCGTAAACAGTTATTCACTATTCCTTTGGTTGAAAAGAGGGAGGAGATAGACTCCCTCGAAGAGCGCTATAATTGTGAAATTTTTACTCGGCTGGAAGTATTCACTGCTAAATTTACTTTTAATAAATAATAGAAATCCAAACAGTTTTAAAAATAAGTCAGGCAGCTCGCCTTTTTTTTTTTTTTTTTTTTTTTTTTTTTTTTTTTTTTTTTTTTTTTTTTTTACTTATGGCTTTACGCCTTGTTGACGTCGAGATCATTAGAGGCGGGATGGGACTGGGGACGAGGAACGGGAAGGAATTCCGCCATGGCCCTTTTGAAGGAAGCATCCCGGTATTCGCATCGAGTGATTTGGGGAAACCATGGAAAACCCAAATTTGGATGCCCGAACAGGTGATTCAAACCCGCGTCCTCCCGAATGTGAAGGCAGAGTGTTAACCGCTCACCCACCACGATCGGTCTGGCAGCTTCTATGGAAATGTTATGAGAAACCACTATTGCTTTGTGTCTCTTGTTAGTTACGGGTACTGTTTTTTTGTTTTTTGTTTTTTTTTATGTCGCAGTGTGTAATTACACGTTGATCGCGGTCATCATATTGATCACAGGCCGACTTCTTTTATACTGTCATGAGCTGCCGAAGTTGTAACATTTCATGTTCTGTCAACAGGGTTCAAATTTTTGAAGGTAATACGTCAGACCAGACTGAACTGCTTTAAATTAGTTCTACTGCTCCAGGTTCATGTAAACAATTAATTCTCCCATGTGGCCACAACAAATAATCTTAAATCCAACAAAGAGATAAACGGTTGAAGATTCTTCAATCAATGGATTGAAACGTGTAAGGAAACAATTTAGTCATACCAAATTGTATTGAAATATTATCCAGGATCTTGCATGTAAAACGATAAACTAATATCAACACACTTACTGATAAATTTTTATAACAGATAACGTTTCTTAAATCATTGAGAGAAAAATAGATTTTTTTAGCAATTAGACTGAGTAGCCCTGCGTATCGATTAAAGTAATGTAGATTCGTCCGTAACAATTTCAGTTTTGCAGGTGCGGGAAGAACAGGTATACGGTTTTAAGATAACGCAACGCACCGTGATACATTTGACGCTGATGTTATTCGTTTTTTGTTCAGGCCATTTTCCAGCAGGCCTCCTTCCCCAGAGAGTTTCCAACAGCAGAATTGCGAGATGTTAATGCTCGCCTCGCATCGCAGCTTGAATGTGGTTTTTGGTAGCCTCGCTTTAACTCGATATGAATGGTAGGAAGTTTATGTCATATTGGAGCACGTTCGTGCGTGAAAATATTCGCATACAAAATACTCCAAATCCTGTCCAAGCCTATAATTTGCTTCACGGTGATAAAATGAAAATTCAGTTTTAAAAAAGGCTTTTTTTTATCTGCCTCTGCCTGGCACGTAACTAAACTCCCACTTTCGGCAGATATCAAAAGTCCCCAAGTCTCCACTGAATAGCAATTTACGAGCACACTTGCGTTAGCTCCGACGTACATAATTTTGCCCGCTGGTGGATAGTTAGATCAGCAAGTGAGAAAACAAGCTTGAGGTAATAATTCAGCGTTAAACATTCCCTCGCTTTTCTTGAAAATGTTGAAATATATGCACATTTTCGATTCACGATCTTACCCATATATATAATAATTGTACGTCTTTTATCAACTTATCTCTGTTCATTCTTGTCCCTAATTTATTATAATTTCCTTTTACATATTTTAGTTATTCTTTCAATCTTCTGTATATCAGTTGGAACTACCGAGCGTGGTGGTGTAACGGATAGCGTTCTGGCCTCGCATTCGGGAGGACGGCGGTTCGAATCCCCGTCCGGGCATCCAGATTTGGGTTTTCCATGGTTTCCCCAAATCACTCCAGGCGAATGCCGGGATGCTTCCTTCAAAAGGCCATGGCCGAATTCCTTCCCATTCCTTGCCCCCATCCTTTCCCGTCTCTAAAGACCACGTTGTTAAAAAGGGACGTTAAACTGTAAAAAAAAAAAAAAAAAAAAAAAAAAAAAAAAAAAAAAACAGTTGGAACTGGTGAACTGAAATTAATTATCATTATTATAATTTTTGTGGTAGCTAAATGATTTCCAGCTTGAGTTAATGTGACGGATGGAAACGAGTGTTGGCAACGGCTTCTGAATCAAGTAAATGTTTTCTTAATATCTGTTATGCTTTCCAGTTTCTTCTCACTTGATTGCTTGTTTAGACATAAATTGAAAATCAACCTTTCGTGTAACTATTACCAACCTACTAATGACGCGTGGCTTTCTACCTTGCGTCTAACCACTACTAACATATTAATAGCTCTTGATTTTATACTCGTACTAGGTGTAGATTTTGATTCTTACGAAGTAAACATGATCTTACGTCATGAAAATATTACCGTGCTTGGTTGGCGAGCAGTAACTTTCAGATAGGACATTCGGGAAGATACGGATTTAAAGATTAGCTCGATGATCTAGATTTCGATTTCCATCATTTACCCAAATTACTACAGATGAGTGCAATGATGTTCTCTTCAAAAGGCCATGTCTGAATTTCTTCCCGTTCCTTGCACCCAGTCATTTCCCGCCTCTAATAACCCCGACGTTGACGACGCATAATCTATAAGCAAAAAATAAATAAAATAAAAAGGATGTTAGGATGATTCCTTAAAAAAGCCTTTCCCTCCAACCTCTACAGACTCTTATGACCTCAACGTTGACGAGTTATAAATTCCAAAGCTATAAAAACAACTATAACTACATAATGGAATAGAATATTTGCGGACTTTTATTTCCTTATAGCAAGGCAGATTTAAAGAGGCGTAAGCGAAACGGAATTTGTGAGAAAATAGGCAAGCCTTCCCTTGAAATATATTTCTATATTTTATAATCTTGAAGAATATTAAGTGTTTTGGTTTCCAGAGGTTGGCAGGACAGATGACAAATTAAGAAGGAGAGTCTCTTTGGAACTATGGTCAACAACGGAGCAAGAACATTATGAGAGGAATGGAAGAGAGGAATTAATTAATAACATTAGCCTACACATAAAAATGTTTATGTTTTTAAAACGAATTTAGTTTACAAGAAAAGAACATTTGTTTTAATTTTATGTCGTGTTCGCAGAAGTGGATAATTACTATAAATTTTGCAAACTACAACACAGGATATTTGTTACTAAGGGTTACAATTATTCAATATGCTAAACCATGACTTAAGATTCGAAAGTTGCGAAAATTATTTTCCTTATACTTTATTCAAAACAAAAGTAAATATAATATAGTATTAAATCAAAAGAGAACCAACAATTTTTAAAAAAATATCTGGTACTAAAATCTTATTAGATACGAACTTAGTTTAAATTTAATCCCTTACACTACAGTTGAAACTCATTTTTCAGACTGTGTATGCGGGTGCTTTAAAGGTGTTCAAAAAACAATTAGGGTATACAAATTATTCTAGTAAATATACATTTTGGAGTATGTGTGTTTGTGATAGGGCTAAAAGTAGGGAGAAATATATGAAAAATGAGAAAAAACTTTTAAGAGAAAGTCTTCTTCATCTGCATTTCACCGAAGTGAAAGACACTACCAATTATTCACTGAGTATCTGAAAATCTATAATTCACGTAAAATCAGAATTTTTAACACTGAAAGAGAAAACTCAACCTCAGCGATCTGATTTCTTAAAACTTATTTGACTGAGATTCCTCCCAGTTGAGCAGAGATGGGGGAAAAGTTTGAAGACGTTACGGTTGAGAAGAACTTCGATGATGCAAAAAATCCTTTTTCTGATAGACGTCGAGCAAAGCCTGCAAGGCGCAGAGGCCGAGCGTTACCAAGTTTTGCGGAGCAAAATAAGAAGTTGAGAAGCGCACAAAACTCAGGCAGTTTACCTCTACCATTCAATACTTTTTTCGCATAATTATAGAATAAGAAAATAGCTGCTAATCACGGCCATTCAACTGCAGATAATTAGGCGAGATGAAGGAATCAAACGTGCTTTCGTCTAGTGATATTTGGAAAACACAGAAAACGAAAAAGTGTTTGTTCCAACCGGTAATCGAATTTGTGACCTATAAGGTAAACTATGGTGTTTTTTTGCCAGTGTAAAACATAACATATGACAAGTAAAGAAGTGTCTATCTTCCAACTGCAAGTTTATTATTTCGTGTTACCTAAGTTTCTATAAGCATTATTGTAAGAAGTCATATATATGCAAGTCCAGAAATTTTTTCGAATTTATAGCATCTTATGTATAGATTTTTTTCTCTGTTTCATTTATGATCATTTGGAAATAGTTATTTTTAGGCATTATGAATACTATAACAATTTTAATAGGCTTCGTATAAAAGATCCTTTTTTAGCCAGCTATGCCAGTTATCTACAAAATGCTTTTGCGACGATTCTGATTAAAATTTCAAGCTATTCACTGCTGACACACACAGCATAAATCTGCTATTACTGCAGCCGACAAAACCTCTGACGCAAAAGCACAGAAAAACCTATACCGTGTAATGAATTCCTAAGCAAATACACAGAGCTGCCATCGCAAAGCAATTGACCTGAAGCGAATTACGCTAGATATAAAGGTTAAATAACATGAAAAGTAACGGGATAACAAAAGAATTGTGAGTAAAAAAACTGAAATGAATGTCTCTTTATTCCATTTAATTACAACTATAAGGTGAAATATTACTTTCATATCCGTAAAATGAATCCGAAAAGGCCGAGAGAATTCAGCACTTTGACATTGAGTGGCTGATTGTTCAGACTTCAGAAGAACAACTATATTCAGTGAATTAAACGTGTTATAGGAACTGTCGATTTCTGCCAGTATTGTAGGAGTGTCCTTGTTGGCCGTTTAAAAAATAATTAAAAAAGCGAGAAAGATTTCTTTTCGTAACGATGGCGAAGAACTAGGAATTATTGAAATTGATCAGGTTGGGAGTAATCAATCTGCGTTAGTTAACCCATATCAAAATTGGTACCTATAGGAAGATTTATTATTATTTTTATTGATTTTGCTTTTCTTTAAAAAAATATCACCATTTTATATATAATGCTGTATAAATGTTTGTAATATACTAATTGTTACTAATAGACTGGTAGCAGTTATAAATGTAGCTTTCTGGAATGTTGGATATTCTCAGCGCTATTATGGGCAAGTTACTGTGAAAATTTAGTGGAATTTTCAGTAAGTAACTGACACTGACTGCTTTCGAAATCTTCTACATCATCTCCAGCTCCTTTTCCCAACATTAGGGATCAGCTCCCTTGATGAGTTTCCCGGTCTACAGCCTCCTCTTCTTTCTGTCCTAAGTTCACGAGGTCCTTCTTCGCTAGATCCTTCCACCTTATCCTTTGTCTCCCTCTGGACCTCATTCCTCCCACAGGCATCTTTCATGCTTTCTCTTCCTCTCCTCTTCTCATGTGTAGCTTTCTAACTGTATCAGCATGAAACTGCGAGTGCTGACCGTCATGATTCTAAGTTTTACTCATCCTCTTTAGCGATTTTAAGACTGTGATGCAGTTCGTAACTGTTTCGGAGCGAGTACCAGCGTGGCTTCGTCGCCTCACAGCACTTGAATAATAGACCGAGCATATTGTCAGGCTCGAGCTTACGTCCAGTCTCGGTCCTCTGCATTGTATTTCCGGCAGAGGTAGCGCTGGCAGCGACAAACCGAGCGAACCCAGACAGCGTTTACACGACTCTAACCAGAACAATATGGTAACTAAATTTAAAATTATACATAGTATATACCAAAAGTAGTAGGACTGATTTTAAAAAAAAAATTATTGAAGATATCTTTACAATTCCTTAATCTTCTTTGAAATAGCACCCTTAGGCAGCTACACACTTAGAATTACGCTGCTGCCATTGGCCGTACGCCTTCTGCAAGTCAGTTTCGGGGACGCTGTTGAGAGCCCTCGTCGATGCTTCAACGTCCTGGATTGAGTCAAACCGCTGTTCCTTCAGCTGCTTTTTCATCCATGTGAGTAAGAAAAGTCAGATGGAGCCAAATCAGGACTGTAGGCGGGGTGCAGCAACGCGGCAATGTCAATTCGTGCTAACAGTTGGCTCATGACGGCGCGCCTTGGCACGGCGCATTGTCGTGATGCAGAGTCCAGTTGGTGGAGATGACTGGTCGGACGCGATTCACTCGGTCTCACAGGCGGGCTGGCACTTGCACGTAAAAGTTCGAACTGACAGTTTCCCCAGGGTAAACGAACTCCTTATGAATCACCCCGCGACGGTCAAAAAACACGATCAGCATTGTCTTGATCTTTGATTTGCTCATGCGAGTCTTCATTGGACGGGAGGATGAAGAAGGCAACTGTTGGCCCGATTCAGCGTTGCCACGTTGCTGCACCCCGCCTACAGTCCCAATCGGGCTCCAACTGACCTTTTTTTTTATTACCACGGATGAAAAGGCAGCTGAAGGAATAGCGGTTTGACTTAGTCCAGGACGTTGAAGCAGCATCGACGAGGACTCTCAACAGCGTCCCCGAAACTGACTTCCAGAAGGCGTACGGCCAATGGCAGCAGCGTAATTTTTGGTGTGTAGCTGCCTAAGGGTGCTATTTCGAAGAGGATTAAGGAATTATAAAGATATCTTCACTATATATTTAAAAAAAAATCAGTCCTACTACTTTTGGTATAGACCTGTATATTCACGTATGAATAAAACAAAAAGGAATTAAAGGATCCAGCTATTTGGTTAGTTAAAATAGGCAGATTTCAAACAATAACAAGTAATATATGATATTAGTATTCTAAAGAGAACGTTTTACTGTTTACATGTATAAAACTACAGGCGATACGAGTATTACGAGAATAAAGTTTTTTTCTAAGAAAGTGAAGCTAATATTCTGAGCGAAAAAGTAAAATAGGAATTACAGCGAAGGAGGAGCCGGAATATTGCACGGCGTCCTCCCGAACGTTAGGCCCCAGCGTTAATGCTCGCTCACTGCGCTCGGTTTAATTGGGATTTTCCGGGATCTATGCAAACAGAAATTATTTGGTGGCACGAGGAAGCAAACAGAACTCCTCATGAATACATAGCCAGAAAGCTAACAACTCAGCCAAGGGCTCAGTTTTACATGTCTACAATGAATTCATGTTTCACGTGATTTAAAAATGTACGTAGATTCAATAACTAAACTTTCAGCTTATTATAAGAATAATAAAAAACTACGACTCAGGACGGATACAATCAGACATAAAACAGAACTACAATAATAACAATTCAAGGTTTCAATTGGCAGCGCATTCCACCCCTATCTTAGCCTCCTTTTTTATCTAACCTGGCAATCCTAGCGGGTACACGGGACCTACAGTTTTAAAGTGGAAACGGAACCACGGAAGCGCTGTGGCATACTTTAATTACCCAGCAAGGTGTGCCAGAGGTGAAGTGCCTACGAAAATCCCCGCCACTTCAGGGATTCGAACTGTGGACCTTTCGGTCCGTAGTCAGACACCTTAACCACTCAGCCACCATACCACTCTAGACAGATATGGGGGTTATACTTAAATTTACAACAAACACAAAAATTGTTAACACTTTTGAAAAATGGAACTGAAAAAAAAGAAACCAATCAAAATTCACTTGCATTAAAAGTAGGCTGTTGCGAGGCTCCGTATATGTAACAAGCAGTTCCAAACAAACGGGGACCGAATTGGGCACTGTTTTTCCCATCACAGGCTCTGTTGGCATATCGACAGTTAACATAACGAGTTATCCATTAGTTTCAACTTTCTTTAAATACGAGAACTAAGGGAGCACAGTGGCGAAAAGCAACTTCTTGTACCGAGCGTGGTGGGTGGCAAGAAAGCTTTGACCTAGCATTCCGGAGGATGCGGTTACGAATGCCCATCCAGTCAACCAGATTTGATTTGTATTTTTCACAGTTTCCCAAAATCACTCCAGGCGAATTTGACAATAGGTAAAGCCATAAACAAAAAAAAGAGAAACTTTTTCTTTTTTCAAACGGGTAAAAACTAGTAACGAAACAACTCCGTTATAGCGAAGGTTGGTACGTGTACTTGTAAGTATATGATGTTTCCAGAACATTATAAAACATTTATCTCACTTGAATATTCTTGAGACAAACTACAGTAAGAAAGAAAATAGCCAAACATTTCTTAGGAGTCGGCGTTTGGAGTTTGATTGAGAGAGGCGGGATAAACTATTTACGGCTTCTCATGTGTTTTATGGCACTAGTTCGTAGGTCCGCGATTATGTGCAGTGTTCCGTAAACTTCGAATACCAATAACTCAGAGCTCCCAATCTCAGAAATCTAAACTGTAATGATTAAAAAACAGAGAAATTTAATAGTTAATGGTAGTGTGACAGTATTATGACGAACAACATTGGACCGAGCGTGGTGGTGTAACGGCTAGTGTTCTGGCCTTGCATTAGGGAGGACGGCGGTTCGAATCCCCGTCCGGGCATCCAGATTTGGGTTTTCCATGGTTTCCCAAATCACTCCAGGCAAATGCCGGGATGCTTCCTTCAAAAGGCCATGGCCGAATTCCTTCTCATTCCTTGCCCCCCATCCTTTCCCGTCTAAAAAGACCTCGCTGTTAGAGAGACGTTAAGCAGGAAAAAAAAAAAACAAACATTGGGGGTATGCCTGTACACGCTAAACTGGTTCAGTTATGCTGGCGTAATTAAGAACTTTACTATTAAACATTTGTTAAGTGCACATCGAACGGGCATATCGCACTGATCTGTAACGTTTTTGGGATCTCATATCGCAGTAAATCAGCAGCTGAATAAAAATAAATCAAAACAAACTTTTTCTGTTCTTGAACAGCTGTTCAACAATAACCAACTCCATAAATTAACTGAAAAAAAAATGATACATCTTTCTGTCATATGTATGGAGGGGGGTGGGAGCAGGTATCTTAAATATTGTAATTAACAATGAAATGAGGCAGAATTACGAATCTGCTTGTTGGTTATAGCAAAATTATAAGGGTTTTCCAAAATCATTTCACCAACCGTAGTGGGTGAACGGTTCACGTTCTGGCCTCGCATTCAGGTGGACGTGGGTTCGAATCCCCGTCCGGGAATCCAGATCAGTCCAGGCGAATTCCAGGGTGGTTCCTTCAAAAGGCCATGGCCCAATTCCTTCTCGTTCCCTGTACCCACTCCTTCTCCGCCTGTAATGACCTCGAAATTTGGCTGACGATCCTTGTTAAATTGCATCATAATTAAATTTTTCAGAGGTGTGCTTGAAAAAATGCAGATGGTGACGATGCATAGTTAACCGCCAGTTCATATTTCGCTAAGTACACAGCTAAATAAATATGTTCAAGTAAGACATTGATTCAAATTTTAACCACCAGTTCAATCATATCACACTCCATGGGGTAAACGATTTTTTTTCTCTCTCTCTTTGATGTTTTAGTCTTTTTTAGTCAGCAAATCGTATAAATTTCATCACAATCAAACCGAAGCCTAAAAACAATGGCTTATGAATAGATTATTAATCATGGATGACATTTTGAAAAGAAAAAACGCAGGGTATTTTTGTCTAATAGTAAATAATAAACGAAGAACCATACTGAGGAAAACGTCACTATTTTGCTGATATCAAAAGAAAATTAGGAAATCTGTTTGCTTAGGTATCAGGAAAAACGCTGACAGGAGAAGAAATCTGGAAATATTTGAAAAATTACCGGTGAAATATATTATAACGCACATGGTAGCAAAGAGAAAAAAATGAACCACAAAATAACACTTGAATTCAGTTTGAAGGAAATGAGATATTATTTTTTCTTTTTTAGATAAAAATGAAAGAAAATTCTGAGAGAGTTTCAGAGCAAAATGTTTCAAACATTAGAAGTAAAAATGAGCATTAAACTTAATTAGACGCGAACAAAACAAGCATCATTTCAATTGATACTAAAAACTAAAAGAACATCTGGGATATAAGGAGATACATAATTATTCAAATTTAATTATTATTATTATTTTGTTGAAAGTATCATACACTTTAGCATTTTCAGACTAAGTTTGATTCTATATCAACCGATTACGATTCTTTGCATTCAAGGAACAGTGAGTACTTGCTTCTCGCAGACAGTTAGAACTGGAAAAATGCGTTTGCATCGCACGAGTTTTTTCAAGTTCTACCTCGATTCGCTTGTGGGAGAGTGACGTAGGCGGCAATGCACTTGACACACTTTGACGTCACCGTTCGCGCCCACAGGATACCTCCAATAGTGCCGCGTCTGCTGGTTTGGCTGCTACCTGTTAGAGGAGCGCAAAGATACGTCTGCGTCGGACGGGTTTTTCGCGTTCTACTTCGTTTCGCTTCGGGGAGAATGACGCAAGCGGCAGTGCAGTTGACGTCACCACAGGATGCGTCGAGTACTGTCGCTTCAGCTGCTTTGATCCCTATCTGTTACAGAAGCAAAGCTACTGTTGATGTCTGACGGCGTATATGGTCACACTTCAAGAAACACTGAATACAGAAATACGGAAGGATCAATGGGTATTATCACCAAACTGTTTTTTTTTTTGTATTTGCGGTTCGTCAAGGCGACCAGATCCGGGAAAGAAACGGGAAGAAATTCAGCCCTGGCCTCTTGCAGAAACCATCCTGGAGTGATTTTGGGAAGCCATAGAAAACCGAAATCTAAATTGCCAGAAGAGGAATTGAACCCGCGTTCCCCCGAATGTCAGGACCTAGAATATCAAACATATTGGAGTAAATATTAATTTCTCTGGTAGAAGTCTAAGCATCTTTCAGGGATAATACAAACAGGAAAGTGTGTAGCAAACGTGTGTATAACAAACATTCGAGATCGTGTTGGTTGGTCTTCCCAGCAGAATGCCTCTTCATATATGGATCCCAAGGTGACTGTGCAATAAGAGAAGCACACACTACACAGCAACAATGACAACATTCCCCGGAGGGACAGCCGAGATGCTGCCATTTTTCCTCAACTCTTCGTTTTCTTTGCTGCCCTGCATCTTCTCATTTGCAGATCGTCGGCGATTAACTTCAAATAACGTCGTTCCACGATGAATAAGTGACCTCCAGGATGAGTGGTCAAAGGCAGAGGTTTTCCACTTGTTGTGATCAATGAGACATACCTTCATGTTAGACTTGATAATGTCTTTAAACCACCAACACCACGTTTACCTGCCGTTAGCTCTGAGTAGAACACTTGTTTAGGAATGCGAGTATTGGGCATTCGGACCACGTGGCTGGCCCATCATGGATTCTATGCTCGAGGACTGGGCTTCTTTAAGGACACTGACATGGGTGCGTCTATCCTGCCATGTTACATGAAGGACTCTTTTCAGGCATCTTTGATGTTATTGTTCTAGCGTCTTAAGATGACGTCTGTAGCATGTGCAACATTCAGATCCGTAAAGTAAGGAGGGAATAATTACAGAATTGTGCACATGTATCTTAGCTTGCGTATTAATTTTATGATTACCGTAGACTCTTGATCATGGTATGGCAAAAAATGCTCCAGTAAGGTTGATTCCGTACTTAATTTCTGCATCAATGTTTGCAGTGGATGAGAGGGTACTGCCAAGATAGGGGAAGGTGTTTAAAACTTGCAGGCTTGCCTCGTCGATGATGATATTACTCTCTTTGCCCTTCCACAGCTCCTAGTTGGTTCAGAGTCTTAGTTTTATTGTATTCAGGATCAGATCTTTTCTTTTGTGTGCAGTAG
Organism: Vandiemenella viatica; assembly: GCA_031002005.1. NCBI lineage: Eukaryota > Metazoa > Arthropoda > Insecta > Orthoptera > Morabidae > Vandiemenella > Vandiemenella viatica. Next base: position 198,852,418 of record JARYHS010012519.1, read on the forward strand.
AAAGAGCGTTTAAAATGGTTACAAGTTCTTTCTCTGTTTATGCTACAACTGCGTTATCGTCTAATTACCGCAACAGAAGATATTTGAGTCCTTGCTTTTAGTCTACTGAGGTCAATAGTTGGAAGACAACTATGCGTGAATTCTTTTAAGGTGTGGCTGTTGTTGAACTTCGACAAACGCACCATTTCTTGATGTCTTATGAACTATCACCAAAGGCAAGCGAACGCAAGATGATTGAAGAGCTGAAGAGTTCCTAGTCATTGCAGCCTTCGTCCGCCACACCAGCCGAGAGGGAACTGACTGTTCCAACGCCTGGTCCGCCGTTGTGGACTTTGTATGCCGTTGGCCATAAATGGCTCATCCGTCTTCAGGGCAGTTTCCCGGCCCGAGGGCAAAAGAGTTCCCTAACTACTGCCAGCTCATCCACCTCCCTAGGGAGCCCTTGGCAAGGTAGTGGGAGATTCCTTATACCGTGAGTCACTCCGTCGCCAGAGCCTCGTTAGTCGAAAGCATGATGCACCACGTGAAGGTGAAGTTGGCATTCGGGTAAGAAGAGACCCCTTGCACACCAAATAGGGAAGGAACTGAACAACGTATCACGTAATGCTTGAAAGACATCACAATTTGAGTAAATATTTGATGTCCATCGCTGCTCTTTACTCTCTCCATTGTTGACCAACTTCTACAGGATTCGATAGCATTATGGTACAAGATTTTAAATGTCTATCACTAACATGGAAATACTCGACAGTCAAGTATCGATATTATTTGGCAGTGACTGACTGACAGAAATTCTTGTTACCTTAAATAGTATAAGTAAAAATGTAGAATAATTTATCTAATAACCTTAAATTAATACACATTAACTTGGCCCTCGATTTACAAGGAGTACTCATACATATAGATGACAATGTCATGAGAGGCAAAGAAATTTAGCCAGTTAACAGTTCCTACAATTGTAAATTGGAATATTTGTGATATTATCACATGCTACTGATTCACTGATTAAATTTTTTATGCCGCTCTGAATTACGAAATACGATAGTTCACCTTTACCAGAACACGATCTTACACGCTGTCTTCAAGACAGTATCTTTCTCTGAAGGTGCGTCTGAGAACCAAGACGAAACTGAGTCCATTTGATAAATAAGGAAAATAAATATGCGAAATCATGTTTTATTGACTCGTCCCAATGAGATGAGATTTGATTCGAGTTAATAAGATTGCAAAAACTATTTGCTTCTTGTTGTTAACATACCAGTTTTTCTTCCCCGCGTAATTTGGAAATACTAAATTCTCTGTTATCACTCGGATAACTTCATTTAGGTTGGCTCCTTCTACAATCATCGTTCCATTACAAGAAGTATTGATGCATTGGATTTGATCAAGCAAACTTCCCTATCCATTATGGAGATGAAAAACTTTTTTCATAAAAAATAAATGCTAGGTTTCTTCCCTCATGCAAATAGTGATTTATTTAAGTAAAAATAAAAATTTGACCGATTTTGATAGATGAGTGGTAACGCTCGGGCCTGGTATGCAGGGAGACGTGGGTTTGTATCCCCGTACGGTCAACCAGATTTCCGTTTACCATAGTCTTCCAAAATCACTCCAGGCGAATGCCGGGAGAAACTCTCCAAAACGCTAAGACCAAATTCCTTCCCGTTGCTTGCTCCCAATACTTTCGGCCTCTAATGATCAGGATATCGACGAGTCGTACAACCTTAAGTAAAATACAAAAAAAAGACACAAGTTTTTGTTTTGCATTAAGTATTGCTTAATTTCAAATATTGCTCATTGCACGGTTACACCATATTACTTTTACATAATTTGGGTACATTATATGTGGAAAAGAACATTGAAATATGATTTTCTTGAAATTATTTGATTTTTTTTCATTTTTTTCGGAACAACTAACTCTTGGAAAATGATATCTTAGCATTATAGTAATGTTTTGTAGCAATGTTTCAAACATGTTTGATATTCGTGAGTTCTAAACTGCTCCCTGTCTCTGTGAAGGTTTCTGAATTTGCCGAATATTACAGCCAGGATATGAGTCATTTCGCTCTGTACAGGTTTTATTTCGCTGAATGTATTTAAGACATTATAATTGTGAACACATTCCTGGCTAGCGTGAACTCAAAAAAAGTTGATTTTTACTGTTTCTATCCTGTTCTCCAAGGCTGCTGGAAGTAAGTTCTGCGTCTTCCACGGGGTATACATCCACAGTGGAATCCATTTAGGATAACAGTCTTCGATTTTTATATTTCCTGAAGAAACCTAGCAACCTACCCTAATTCTTTGTGGGACAGAAAGCTGGTATAGAAAAATGAACCTGAGTAAATAGCTGTGACCCGTCTTGTAACAAACGTTTCGAATTGGATACTAGATGGAAGAGGTGATTTGAAAAAGTGATACTACTTATATCTAGTAGTAAGGAATCGCAGCAGGGATCGAAAAGGATCAGCACCATTTAAGTGATATACGCCAATACTTACTCGAAGAATCGTAGTGGTGCACCGCAGCAGCTTGTGCCGAGGGTAAATGGGTTCGATAGAGAATAGTCTAACGTGTCATACGTTGTGTAAAAGGTTATAAGCCCCAAATGTGACAATGCTTTTGAGACAAAAACTTTCTTCTCACATGTGAGTAAAAAAGCAATAATTAAAAACAGTTTCAATTTACTCAACCCTTCACCAATGTAATAAGGGACTGTGAGGGTAGTATATATTTTATAACAAAAATATAATTGATTAATCATAAAAAGGTGAGGGAATGGTCAAAATAAAACTTGAAGCTTGTTAAAAACACTTGTTGGGTGTTGAGTCCAAGGCCTGCCATGCAAGACGTTTCGACTGTTACCTTCGCCATCTTCATCACGTGAAATGTTGGATTGAAGCTTCTGAAGTTGAACAAAAGAGCTAGAGTTTAAAATTCCAGCTCCGCCAACATGTTGTTTTACAGAAATTGGAGTAGACTGAAAACCTTTCATGAACTATTATTTCTTACTGTTGAGTCCTCTCGCGGAAGCCACGATAAGCAATTGGTTGCTAGAAGTAACAACTCCGACGAATCACTTTCCACTTACGTTTATTTTCGCGTGCGCTCTACAATAACATTACACAGCAAGGCATCGTCTAGATCCAAAAATACTGAGTACAAACATACGAAAATGTTCCAGCAATTAAACTCACACATTTCCGAAAACTACTGACAGACAACTAACTTGCAACTAATTACTTGTCTCTGCCAATTGCTTACATAGACGCTACAGAATATTCCAGAATAACACAGAGAAAGCAGCTCGATGTTTCTCGAACGGTGACGATTCAGCTTAGAATCAAAACCACATTAAAACAGTCACAATTAATACGATTAATACGATTCAGCTTAGAATCAAAACCACATTAAAACAGTCACAATTAATACGATTCAGCTTAGAATCAAAACCAAATTAAAACAGTCACAATTAATACAAAATCATCATGAAACACAAGGAAATGAAAATTAAAAGTATTTACAGGTAATTGCACATAAAATTATCTACATAACCGGTACAAACTACTGAGAATTGTCCTCTAAACATCGTATTTCACATCAATACTTACAATAACCATTTTTTAATAAGTGTTTCATGCATAATTGTCCTTGAACATATTGCGTGGCATTTACATAGTTTCTCTCCAAAACACAATGTTTAATTTACAAAAATTTCACAATTAATTATACGAAAAATATACAAACCCATAATTAATCAAGTCCCAGCTTGCTGTGCATGGTTCTGTTATAAGGTGTTTCGACTCTGCACTGCATCATCGATGTTTGGGTAGCGTTAGGTTCATCGCATGTCGTCCCTTTGCCAAAAGCGTTGAGTAAACAACGTTTGCACTGTTACCATTTAAAATGTCAGACTGCATATGTAATAACGTGAAAATGGCAGCCGCAAAGTGATTTCTTAGAACCTAAAATTGACAAGCACTAACAGGAAACATCTTTTAAAGTAGAAGAACTTTAAAATGCTTCTATAATTTTTTTCCCGTTTGTCCGACTGTCACTCTTATTAACAGTCACGTGGCCAGAATATGCACATTACTCACCAAGGATAATTAATCACGTTTCGTAGCCGGAAGTGGAGTGGAATGAACTGAAAGATTAAACTCAAAGCAATCTACATAATCTATCTGACAGCGTCAGTCGCAGGAAAGAGTAATGGATTTTGGAAGGCCTTAAGGAGCGAACATAAAGTTAACAAAGGTTTTAAAGAGTCGACGTGAAACAAATTGCAGCACTTTTGAGAACAACGTATGTGTGGTTGCAATAAATACATTTAGTCTATGAACTGGTAAATCCTGGTATTTATATTCTTTGCACATTTGCTACATAACTGCGCGCTTTATGAATGGTTTAGTAATATTTTCGTAGTAACTGCTAACTTTAGTAGAAACTGTTTTGTATCCATGTCAAATTTGTAAGTTTTAAATCTTCATCCTTGAACTGGTAGCGAAATAGTAAAGTGTTACTGTAGTTACCAGAGTGCGGAATGCAGGAAGTAGAAGAGTTAGGTGTATAATCCGAAAAACAAGAGAGTCACGGTTCAGAAACTAGTAATTTTCCAGGAATCTTCACGGGAAAGACAACTGTTGGTTTGCAAATTATGTTTACTGTTGCAAATCTTTGTGATCAGATATACACAAATGTATACAATTCTACGTTAAGCTTTGAGGCAGAGGTACAAACTATAAAAATGGAAATTATAATAATGCACGTGGACACTAATCCTGGGATTTAGATCCAAAAGTGAAATGTTAATTGCCCTTAGGTTGAAATGTCGTGTACCGGTAATTGATTACAAGAGTTACAGTAGACTGCGCACAAATTAATATAGCATCGAACAGCAAGTTCTCCATGCTGAGGGGAAAGTTTTAATGCTTCCTGATCTGATAGTGACTAACGAAATAAGCAAGCACGGAAGGGGTGGTGATAGAGAGAGAAAAATTAATCTCAATGTACTCAAATTAAAGCTATTGACCTAGTTAACACATTCCTTCCACTTTCTTTCTTCTCCTTCCATGGTAGGTTGCCTGGTCGACGGTTCCCGTCCTTCTCTTGCGCTCCCAGTCAACTGTATCGAGAGGGGTAATTCGATGTTTTATATCTGAGTTCTGGTCATCAAATGCAGAGAGAGAATTGACAATGCAAGCAGTTTATATCCAACCCTTCCATTATTCTACCATTTTGATGGTAAGAGCTTCAGCCAATCGTTACAATCGAATCAGCTGCTCGGTCTTCTGGGAAGTCGGACATAACGTCATTACGGCTTAAAGGTCACTCTGAATATGTCGATATTCGGTTTCCTAATGCTTTCACAATTGCCATTGCTCGAGATGCGTGGAAGAAATATAGTAGGGCATTATAAGATTGCTGGGTTTGTGACGAGAACATAGTCCACTCAAAACAAAATGTCTGTACGATTAGCAAGCCTGGAGAAATTGTTTGGACCATGGCTGTTGTCTGTTTTTAACGATTCTTGCCCAGATTCAAAATACAGATACTAAGTAGCTCCTGGCAGTGCGGCCAATTTGGCATTTTTATGGCTAGATTCAGCGTATTTTAAAGTGATTTAGCATGAAAAAAATTCAATTTTGCATATTTTTTATAATTTTTTCATGATTAGTCAAAGATTTTCTTGAGTGATAAAATTTTATTTATTTACTAGAATAATATATCCCAAAGGTACATTCAGCATATTCTTTTCAGAGTTGGCAGTACTGGCCCCGGCATATCATCGAACTGTGTGGAGGCATGCTCGTGATCCGAGTCAGCACAGCTTTTCTTCGAAACATCAAAGCAATACGAACTGTCACTGGTTTGGAAAATCCTGTGTGACTTCAGAAAGCGAATTTGAGTCTAGGTACTGCGAGATTAAAGCTTTAGGTGCCGGCCTAGGTAGCGTAGGGGCTAGAGTACTGACCCGCGTGCAAAAGGTCGCGGGTTCGAGTCCGGGCGAGGGCATGGGTGTTTAAGTGGTGTGTGTTTGTGTCAATGTCCTGTCCGTCCTGTGGTGTCCATACCTGGAAGCTACAATATATATATATATATTGGATGACTGATTCACTGGAAACTATTATAATCAAATTGAGCTGGCTGAGTTACCGAATGCCATTAAAAAAAAAATTAGTCTATACCGTCGCATGTCGGTTAGTTCAAACGCGCCGGCCACATGCGACCTAAACACCGCGTTTTCAAGTCACACGTATTGGCGGTACTGTCAGTAAAGAGGGTATCTACAATATGGAGATAACTAAACGACGGAAATAAATATCCACATGTTGTTGGGTATTCTCTACACTATTTTAACTGAGGCAAATAAAATGTAGGTATGAAAAACTACGAAGCTTGTCTCGAACAAACCCTCTCTCCCACCCCTCGTATCCCAAACCCCTCTGTAACAGCCCTCAAACCTAAACTTTAAATGTAATTGTATTTTAGCAATCATTTGTAGCAAGCTAGGTTGAGTGAATATGATTTTGTATGTTTGTCTTGCAATTAATTGTAAATGGACTTTTTTATATAAAAGAAATTATGTAAATAATATTTAATATGTTTAAAGACAGAACTATTCAAGAGAATTACTTAAATGATTCTAATTCGAAGTATTAAGGTGAGCTACGTTGTTTAAAGGACGATATACTGCAGTTTAAAATGATTTATGTCAATAATTTTGTGTTTAATATCTTTAATATTGATTTCTGAGCATTTCGTAATGATAGTAAATGATTACGTATTGATTTTGATTGTTTTTAAATGTTTAAGTATTGTTAAAGTTCGAAAAATATTTGTCGGAAGCTTCTGTAATATTCTGGAACTTTCTATGAAACTTATGTAAGGCGAGCGGCAGAGACTCAGATAATATAGTTTTACGTCGGCAAAGACACTCAGTTTAAACAGTATCGTTTTTAATCGCTGGAGCTTGTGTTTACATGTGGCCAGTATCTTTGAAATCTGATGTCTAACGAGAAATAAAAACAAGATAAATTTTAAAGTGTATCTGGAGCTGATTATTTCATATACGAGACACCTAATACGTCCCTCCATACTCCTTGAGCGAGCCACGTAGTTTGTAGATGCTCCTTAAACAGGTGAGTTAAAACGCAGTCTCTCCACAAATAATGATTGAGTAATCCAGTGACGTGTCTTTCACGCCATATGACACCATTCTGACGGCAAACGGCAGTGAGAATACGATAGGAGAGCCAATTTTCAATCCTTCACTTTCACTACCTCATTTATCCTAAAAAATTTCCCGTATGTCTTCGCAGAGTTCAATGAACGGAGCGGGAGAACTTCGACCCGTTGTCGCAGAGTCTAATTACGCTCCTGTCAATCATTAACCATAAAGGTTGCTAGATGAATGGCTTTTCTCTACAACACGTTCCCTCTTTTTTTTTTTTTTTTGTAACAGTTTAACGTCCCTTTTTAACAACGTGGTCTTTAGAGACGGGAAAGGATGGGGGCAAGGAATGGGAAGGAATTCGGCCATGGCCTTTTGAAGGAAGCATCCCGGCATTGACCTGGAGTGATTTGGGGAAACCATGGAAAACCCAAATCTGGATGCCCGGACGGGGATTCGAACCGCCGTCCTCCCGAATGCGAGGCCAGAACGCTATCCGTTACACCACCACGCTCGGTACGTTCCCTCGCTTAAGTGTATCCTCGACGAGAAATACTGGGCTTGTTCCTTCGCGTTGCCTTCACGGTTCTAATACAGCATTCACATATGTTACCTCCCTAGAGCTCAGTCGTAGGCGTAATTATTAATGAGATAATTTTTAATTAAAAATGTTTGAGTCCACCATAAATTGTTGTCTTTTTCTGCCACTAGGAACTTAGTGTATATTCTCACCTTCGAATATTACATTCCAACTGTCCTTCGTTCTGCATTCATGGAAATTTTTGTGATAGGATATAGCTATAACATATTATGACTGAAGCACGAGTTAATATTAACATTTTTGCTAGCATAATTTTTGGCGAAATGAAGATATTTTACTATCAATAACTTACAATCAATTCAACCGTTATTATTTTCTTGCTGCATTTCGATTTCATGTAAGCTTCGCCATTACAAACGAATGTTCAATAAATTTGTAATGCAACCGTCAAACTATTATTCTGATACACGAATTCTTGAAGCCAATGTTTAAAGACATCTACTAGTCGTTCACAGTTTGCGCCTCACCATGTTACACCTACTGACTGAACAAACAAATCATTTTTAACGTATGACATATAGTTTACAGTATGCACAAACAAATTATGCATCCTTCCCGCTATATACAGTGAACGACGCGCTTCTTGATAAACCACATGGTAATCAAAACTGTCACACCGTGCGGGAGATTGTCACTCAGCAATATAGAAAGCAATCTGTATACCAGATGATAACCCAACATATCCCGACGGCAGATCCTTTCGGATATAGAGCACAATTATGAACTAGATAAACTACGACTGAAATCCGGGAGAAACTTTATCACTGGTCCTAAAACTGCCACCAATGAAAACGGCAATATTTCAGTGTGCAGCACAGGCTGGCCGTATATCAATGAAACCTTCTTAATGTTTACCACCTAAAGTACTGAATACGGTGTAATAACTTCTTGACCAAATGTTTATAAACAGCATAATGAAATATAAATTCGAAGAGATTATTCACAAGCAAATCGGATAATATATCTTGAATTAGCATATATGATGAATATGTGTTTAAAATTATTTTATTTATTACTAGCCTCGTACCCGCGACTTCGTACGCGTGGATTAAGAACTTTTGCCAGAATTAAATGTAAAAAGTTGTTGGTAACGAAGGGTTGGTCCCAAACAATATCGAGTCGGCATAATATGACAGGAAAGCTATCACTATACCATTCTACCGTCGAACCTGCCTCTTCAAGAGAATCAATTTCCAACATATTTCTGTCACTATTCGATAAGATTTCAAAATTTCGTGACTACAACTGTTAATCATACTGGAAAAAATATCCTGTGCCTTTCATACAGCTTTCCTTATAAAATTCCATCACAACGATATAGCCATATAGTCGGCAAAACGTAACAAAAAGACAAAGACTTACTTCCGTATTTATATTAGTATTACTGTGGTTCACACTCACACACTGACTGCGAACAACACCTGAGGCATCATTATAACGTAAAAAAGTGTACACCTACAAAATTGCAAGACTACCTACGATTTGCCTCGCATTGCACCCCTAAATTTATAATATCTACAGTTTAACATTCAATCCAAATAACCTACGGCCCAGGCCTGACTCTTACGATGAAAAACAATTTTTAAAAATCTTATCCTCCACGGAGACTTGAACCGGAGACCACGACGTTCGTAAGTAAGCTCTTTAGCCACTTTTTTTTTCCATCTCAGCCATCTGTAAGTTTATCGTTGTTTATTCGAATTTTGTCTGTACTATATTATCGTTTTCTCATTGCGGACAACACAGGACGGACACAACACCCATGCCCTCGGCCGGATTCGAACCGGCGACCCTGGCAACGCGAGGCCACTGAGCTGCCAGTTGACTACACGGAAACACGGTCTGGAGACGTCCACATCCAACGTGTCTGTCTAACGCCGTATTTCGAAGTTATGAGACAACATGTGTTATTTATACAGATAATTTTTCAACCAAATGTAGACAGTATTTTTCTCCTTGTTTCAAAGGATAAGTGTGCAAAGTTTCATCGAGATCGGATGAAAAGTGTGGATTTGTATGAAGAACAAACAAACCAACAAACAAACATACATTCATCTTTATATATAAAGATAACTACAAAATGGTTGATTTTTTGAAACATGGAAAGTATTTTATTGACAACTAGCTGATACCCGCGACTTCTTACGCGTGGATTAAGAATTTCTTTGTCAGAATTAAATATAGAAAGTTGTTGTTAACGAAGGATTGGTCCCAACACCGAGAAGGCATAATATGACAGAAAAGCTGTCAGTATATCATTCTACCATCGAACCTGTCTCTTGAAGAGAATCAATTTCCAACATATTTAAAAACAGAAAAACAAACTAAGGTGAGGGGATGTGAAAGGGAGGCGGAGGGTTGTTAACTAAGGGCAGCTTTATTTCAGCTTGGTCTTTTCTTCTTTCTTCAGCATGAACATCCGATTCTTGGGTTCTAATAACTTTAGCTGCTCGTGCTCTGCTAGAGCTATAACTTGGGCCAGTTTACGCCCGCAAGGCATGTCAATAAAGAAGGCAAAATAAATTGGTGCCAGAAACATTTAAGCAGACACAGAGTAATAGGACAGAGAAAATCTACATCTATACTAAATAATACGTTTTTTCTTACACGAAATTTATTAACAAATTATACACTAACATAATGCGCGAGAAGCATAACTTGAGCAAGTAACGTAACATTACCGACTAACACACACATCCGTCTCACTGTCACCATTCGATAAGTTCTCAAAATTTCGTTACTACAACTATTATCCATATCGAAAAAAAATGTCCTGTGCCCTTCCAACAGATTTTCTTGTCGAATTCCGTCAATATCGGTATAGGTAATTAGTCGTCAAAACGTAACAAAAGTCAGAGACTTACTTCCGCATTTATAGTATTATTAGTGCAGATCACACACTCACATTGACTGCGAACCACCCCTGATGGATCAATATAACGTAAAAAAGTGTACACCTACAACATTGCAAGACTACCTACGATTTGCCTCGCATTGCACCCCTAACTTTGTGATATCTACAGTTAAACATTCAATCCGAATAACCGACGGCCCAGGTGTGACTCTTAAGATCAAAAATAATTTATAAAAATCTTGACCTCCGCGGTGGTTTGAACCGGAGACCACGAACCAAACATCAGTAAGCAAGCTCTTTAACCACTGAGCTACCTGACCGCCGTTCAGTAGTTTTTGGAAATTATAAGACAACATGTATTATTTATACAGATAATTTTTCAAGCAATGTATACAGTATTTTTCTCCTTGTTTCAAAGGATAGGTTTGCAAAGTTTCATCGAGATCGGATGAAAACTGTGGATTCGTATGAAGAACAAACAAACAAACATACATATATTCATATTTATATATATAGATTGAGTGGAGTGATTTGAGGAGACCACGGAAAACCAAAATCTGGATTCCCGGACGGGGATTCGAACCCAAGTCTTCCAGCATGCGAGACCAATCCGTTGTACCTCCCCGACCCAGTGTGCGCCCTTTGGGGTTCTATTCTATTTTTTATTAATTTGAACCAAAATATTTGGTAAAGCAAAAATGCCGTTAATTACATGGAAGAGTGGGAATGCGCGATAAATTGTGTTATTAACTGATAATTACGTAATGAGTCTTAATGGTAAACTACAGAACACTCAACTGCGCAAGTTGTACAAAGGATAGTATTTATTTTCAATTAACCAATTTACTGCAACTGTATTTTTGATTATCATAAGCATATATTCTCATAACTGGTTGTAGGACTACGCCCAGTTTAATTACTGAATAATTAACACTAATGTATTAAAATGCCATTTTGAAAAACTCAAAGCCTTGATTTGAAAGCAAAAAATGTCGCATCCAGGTTTTCCAGAACAATCATTACTTATTCAAACGAACACGAATTTTTTCACCCTATTATGATAAACTAATATTTCCAATAATTACCATATTTAAGGCCTAGTATAACACTCTTTTCAGTGGTTCTCTGAAAGTTGGCACAACTGTTTATTTTATGTCTGCCCTAGACGGAGAGCGATATATTAACGCTGGCTGCAGACTACTTGTCTTGGAGTCATAAATCTGAGAACAAGCATTTACCTAACAAATGCAAATGTAGACCACCTGCATATTTTGGCAGTAAAAACGGAAGTAATAACGCTGAGATTCCGAGTGCCTGAAACAGATTCTCAGCCAGATAACCACATGTCCGTACAACATTTCATTTTTATTGCTATGTTGTCATCTTTAGGTTCTATAGCAATGGTTTCGCCGCTGAGTTCATGTTTTATGGTGAACTGTGTTATTCATGAAATTTTAAGATAGTAATTTTTTTAAGTTTAAATAATGAAGCGATTTTGAACAATGGCTCGCAGTATTCGGTTATATCATTGCCTCTTTCTTTGTAGCTGTCTAGCCACTTCGCCAGGCAGTTGGCGCTTTAGCTCAGCGGTACCGCGCTTGTCTGGCAAGCGTGCAGCTGGTTCGATTCTTCGTCCCCGCAACTACGATTATTTAAGTCACTTTTCTTCAACTTTCCAGTGTGTTCTGGACCATCTATCTATTCTTTGGTAAAACAAGAATAATTTCGAATATTCTAGAAGTTTCCATTCATACCCGCCTTCATCCTTTCCCTTGCGAGAGGGTATATATTAGCGGGTCCATTGGAGCTCGCGTCAGTTAACAGTAACGCACAGATCATATCACTGCAACGGAATCGGAGAAAACACAAACAATGCCACCGAAAAAAAGGAAATCAATAGGACAAGTAAATCCGAAAGTTAAACAAACAAAACGGAGGCGGGCATCTGAAACACCTGAACAGCGCGATGCTCGCCTTGAACAAGTTCGGATCAGGGCTTACACGTCCCGTGCTGTTGAAACGACAGAACAAAGAGAAGCTCGCGTCGAACAAGAGCGAATTAGAGTTTCCACAGCGAGGGCTGCGGAAACACCTGAGCAAAGGGAAGCTCGCGTCGAACAAGAGCGAATTAGAGTTTCCACAGCGAGGGCAGCGGAAACACTTGAGCAAAAGGAAGCTCGCGTTGAACAAGAGCGATTTAGAGTTTCCACAGCGAGGGCTACGGAAACACCGGAGCAAAGGGAAGCTCGCGTCGAACAAGAGCGAATTAGAGTTTCCACAGTGAGGGCAGTGGAAACACTTGAGCAAAAGGAAGGTCGCGTTGAACAAGAGCGAATTAGAGTTTCCACAGCGAGGGCTACGGAAACACCGGAGCAAAGGGAAGCTCGCGTCGAACAAGAGCGAATTAGAGTTTCCACAGCGAGAGCTGCGGAAACACCGGAGCAAAGGGAAGCTCGCGTTGAACAAGAGCGAATTAGAGTTTCCACAGCGAGAGCTGCGGAAACACCGGAGCAAAGGGAAGCTCGCGTCGAACAAGAGCGAATTAGAGTTTCCACAGTGAGGGCAGTGGAAACACTTGAGCAAAAGGAAGGTCGCGTTGAACAAGAGCGAATTAGAGTTTCCACAGCGAGGGCTGCGGAAACACCGGAGCAAAGGGAAGCTCGCGTTGAACAAGAGCGAATTAGAGTTTCCACAGCGAGGGCTACGGAAACACCGGAGCAAAGGGAAGCTCGCGTCGAGGAATCTCGAGTGAGGATAAATCAGGCGAGAGAGAGACTCCGACAGGATAACCTGCGATTGGTGGCGTTTAATTATGATCCTCAGTGCGGTTACCATACACATCCAAATGTTCTAATTGGAGAATTGTCAAGCAAAAAAACTCCGAGGCGAACCAGCTGGAATGTGTTGCTCGAACGGGAGAGTCAATTTGACACCTCTTCAAGAGTCACATCCTCCACCTAGCTTCATCCGGGATAGCATCCACGTTGTAGGTTGGTGGACGGACGGCACATTCTGCTCTTAAGCTGCCATTAGATCTTCATCACATCGAGACCCCAGTTTGCAATATCAGTAATTCCTCAGGTCAAGGCCATTTATTAAAACGTTGCAAGCTCATCGTGTGGGATGAGTGTACAATTGCTCACAAACGCGCTCTGGAGGCGTTGGATCGGACGATGCGCGACATCAGGGCAATCAATCAGCTCATGGGGGGAGCAATGGTAGTGCTTGCTGGAGACTTCCGCCAGACACTACCAGTCATTCCTCGATCAACACCAGCAGATGAACTCAATGCTTGCATCAAGGTATCATCGCTTTGGCGACACGTACAAACTAAAACCCTGAAAACAAACATGCGAGTCCATTTGCAAGGAGACATAGGAGGTATTCGCACAGCAGCTGCTTCTACTAGGAGAGGGCAAGTTTCCAGAGGATCCATCTACGGGACTCATTTTGTTTCCGCTGGATTTCTGCACGGTTCTGCCATCAGTGGACGACCTGATTGACACAGTTTTCTCAAACATAGGTTAAACCTTCAAATACCATCAGTGGCTTTGTGAGAGAGTGATTCTTGCCCCGAAAAACGACAGTGTCAACAAAGTGAACGACATCATTCAGGCAAAGGTTCCAGGATCAATCGTAACCTACACCTCCATCGACAACGTGGTGGACATTGAACAAGCTGTATTTTACCGCACGGGATTTCTGAATTCATTGGAACCGCCTGGAATGCCTCCACACAAACTATATTTGAAAATTGGCTCCCCAATAATTCTTTTGCGCAACATTGACCCTCCCAGGCTGTGCAACGGGACGAGACTTTCCGTTAAAACATTGCTTCCGAATGTCATTGAAGCAACAATAATTACCGGAAACGCTAAGGGAGATGTCGTTTTTATACCACGTATTCCTATGATACCCGGCACCAATGATTTGCCCTGTGATTTTAAAAGATTGCAATTCCCCGTTCGACTTGCTTTTGCCATGACTATCAATAGGGCTCAGGGACAATCGCTAAACGTCGTCGGCATAAACTTGGATACACCGTGCTTTTCACATGGTCAGCTATACGTAGCTTGCTCAAGGGTTGGGACGCCAAGTCAACTTTGGATTTACGCACCACAGGGAAAAACTAAAAATGTCGTGTATCAGCAAGCTTTTACACGTGTTATATAAATAACCGTAACATCCGAGATCAGGCTAACCGACATATTGTGATGACAAGGCACATGCACTCTTTATCGCGGATTATAAGATATGTTAGGGCCAAAGCATTTGCAGCCCTTTGAAAGGCTACCTGCGCCACTCTGTTCCAAACTCGACTCTCGGGCCAACAAAACCCTTCGCGGGGGTCACCCTCGCTCTCGGCGTCAAAATCACCACCAAACAAACAAGCAATGGAAGGGTAGCTAATTTTCTGATTGTTCCCGCATAAAAAAACATTTAGTCTGGTTTAAATAAGAGACCCTGCTTTTCCTTCCTAACCAAAATCACTCAGCATACGGATATTGTCGACGACACGTCTCTCCAACACCGCTTCGCTCCCTGCTGCGCTGCCTTCGCCTTGGAAAGGATATTCCCATCCTCAGTACTTTTGAACTTAAAGGAATATTTTCGCTTTTCTGGGATTGGATCGAACTTTGCAGAATTGTGTATAAGTTTATACACAGTTCAACAAGGTTCCAGAAAGTTTACAGTTAGACAATTTTGTACAAATTATGGAGCTTTCAGCCACAATCTACAAATTATATTCGGATTTCTTTACGTCACTACGCCAGCGCTGTGGATATTTCGTAGGCAAGCCTCGCTTTCCATGCGGCTGGGATGGCTATTCACGAACCAGTCTTATTTCTTGCAAATTTAACCCTACACACCTTCTAAAAAATAAAAACTTATATAATATTTCATTCACGTGACCAAAATCGGGCGAAGCCCGCTA
Organism: Vandiemenella viatica; assembly: GCA_031002005.1. Lineage (NCBI taxonomy): Eukaryota > Metazoa > Arthropoda > Insecta > Orthoptera > Morabidae > Vandiemenella > Vandiemenella viatica. The sequence continues at coordinate 198,867,980 of JARYHS010012519.1, forward strand.
AGCTAGCGGGCAAGTCCGCTAGTAATATAGATAAAACAACAGTTCGACTACGCCATTAACTACCCATTTCCTCCTTGGGCAGAGTATGGTGGAGTGTTTGTCTTGCGACATATACTCCTAGTCTTATAGATGGGTACTTGCTTCAGGTTAGATGTGTCTTAACGTTTGGCGTAGATATTTTCAGATGGCTTGGGGGTTTATTGAACAAGTGAGATAGGTCCTATGTGTGGACCTATTCCTACCGGATAATTCCCCAGATCCTTGATTAGTGGGTTGTTGGATTTGTGGGTTGTTGGATTTGTGGGATGTATTATAAAATTTGGTAGCAAGATACTTGAATCGTTGTTTTAAAGTTGGTAGCCCTGTGGCTTCATGAAGGGCAATTGTGGAAATCTGCAGTCAAGATGAAGTGCTCTCTTCAAAGCTCGATTCTTAATGATTTGAAGTCGGTCAAGATTTGTTTTAGCTGTGTATCCCCACAGAGGGCAGGCATATTCAAGTATTGGTCGTACTAAGGTGCAGTAGATCCGTACTCCTAAGGGTGCGGAGAGCTTACTGTCCCTGTTTAGCACCTGAAGTCTCGCGCTAGCTCTTCTGCGGAGGTCGTTTATGTGGGCCCTCCAGGTCAACCTGGAATCAAGTAGGACTCCAAGGTAGCGAACTGTGTTTGACCATGGGATTAAGTTGTTATGAATTATTAGTTGTGGGTCCAATTGAGGTCTCTGCCGAGGTCCTATCCTTTTAGTTAGTAAGATGGCTTGGGTCTTCGTTGGGTTGATTCGAATACGCCACCTCCTCGCCCAGGCCTCAGTCTACTGCAATACCTCCTGCAGACGACGGGTGACGATAGCTTTGCTGCGAGTGAAGTAAGCTGTATCATCTGCATATGTGGTGGTGTGAATTCCGTTTTGAGAAGGTACATTGGCTGTATATAGGGAGTATAGCAGAGGTCCTAGGGTCGAGCCTTGTGGTACTCCTGCCTTATGCCTTGGGGAGTAGACGTTACCTACTTTGACTTTGAAGGTGAGGTTTTTCCTAGTATGATCTTATCAATTTGACAAGCTATGCTGGAAGTTCTAAATCGTAGAGTCACAATACAACAGTTAGCTGTCTAAACCTGTTTATATCATAAAAGTAATGCACTTTGACTGCGAGAAGTAAAATCATTTAGAGCGATTAACGCAAAAAAACAAGTGGACAAATTTTCTTGAGGTTTTAGGCATCATGTAACCTAGGTTCCAAAGACTGATATGCATTTTACTTTACGCGGCATCGGAAAGATGGCAATTTGTATTAGCTTTTAATTTTTTTTTAAATTTATTCTTCCACCCGCGCAACTGCCTTAAATGTTGCTGCATCGCCAAGCAGTTCAGCGCCCTACACAGGTCTAGCTGGTTGGGGTCCTTCTGAGTATAAGAATTTTTTTTTTTTTTTGCTTAGACTTGGCCGAAAAAATAGCAGAGATGGTGCGGCACAATTCTTAATCACAAAATTGTGCACCACAGTCCTGAAACTATCCGCAGTGAGGGCATACGATGCTGTGAACAGTGAATCGTCCCTTGGATGGGTTGGCTCCATGGTGTCTTTCCGTTGAGTAAGCCTGAATGGGATCAGATTTCGTCCTCTCTTTTCCTTCATATTTAATTAATTCACACCTCAAATAACACACCTCACTGAACATATTGCAGACATCCCACAAAACAACATCGAGTACAAATACTTTCATCACTGGCTAATGAAAGGGGAAATAAAGCTACTGAAATTCCCCAAGAAAGCAGACATGGAAATTTAATTCGCTCCAAGGCACCCTCCAAGCTTGTGTTAATTGGTAATATACCAAGCGTAGTTATTGAGCGGTAACGCTCTGGCCTCGCATTCGGGAGGCCTCCGGTTCGAATTCCCGTCCAAGCATCCAGATTTGAGTTTTCCAAGGCTTCCCAAAATCACTCCAGGCGAATGCCGGGATGTTTCCTCCAAAAGGCCATTGCCAAATTCCTTCCCGTTCCTTGCCGCCTCTAGTGACCTCGATGTCAACGAGGCGTAAATCTATAAGGAAATTATCATCATTTATTCTGGCAAAATAAATAAATAATCTACATAAATTCCCCAAGAAAGCAGTCATGGAAATTTAATTCTACATCTACATCCATACTCTGCATTCTCTGAATTCACAAATGTTTTGGGTGGCTGAGGGTGCTAAGCACCAATCTTAATTCTGCGCATTCCAATCCCGAATAGCACGAGGAAAGAAAGAATACATAACAGGATCATTACGGCATCTTATTTCTCGAATCTTATCCCTCCGGTCATTGCGGCCCAAATAGGTTGGCGCAAGAAGTATCTCACTGTACACATAGGTCATAGAAATCCGCATATTCTCCAATAAATTCAAACGAAAATGACGTCGTCTGTCTTCCAAACGACCCCAGCCCAACTGCGTATGAATTCTGTGACGCTTTCATAAGGGCTGTAGCAACCAGACACGAATCGGGAGGCTCTCCTCTGGCAACCTCTAGGCCTGTATTACTGGATAATGTACCAAGCGTAGTGCATGAGTGGTAACGCTCTGGCCTCGCATTCGGGAGGACGCGGGTTTGAATCCCCGTCCGGGCATCCAGATTTGGGTTTTCCATGGATTCCCAAAATCACTCCAGGCGATAGCCAGGAATCTGTGTTCAAAAGGCCATGGCCGAATTCCTTCCTTTTCAGCCAACATAAGTTAGGTTTTTTTTTTTTTAATTGCTTATGGCTACATGTCTCGTCGACGTCACTGGAAGGGGGAAGGGACTTGAGGCATGGAACGGGAGGGAATTTGGCTTTATTGAAGGAACCATCCTGTCACTCGCCTTGAGCGATTTCGCGAAATAATGGAAAACCGAAATTTGGACGCCTGGACGGATTTCAAACTCGATTCCTCCCGAATGCGAGACCAGAGCGTTATCACCCACCCACCACGTCTGGTAAGGAAGGGTTTTTAAAGGAACCATTCCAACTTTCACCTGGAAGGATTTCGGGAAACCACAGATGGTCAGGAAGAGGTAGAAAGAAGGGGCGTGCGGTATCGTTTGCTGACCCCGGAAGGTAGTTCGGCGGATGGTCTGAAAGAGTTTCGATTTGCCTCACATGCGCCTGCGTAGAGGTTACCATTAACCAAACTCGGTAATACTACCGTGTACAGGGGACCAACAGTTAAACTGTGGAGTCCAAACCAAGGAAGAGTTGTGGCCTACTTCACACTACCAAGCAAGCTGTACCAGAGGTAATGGTCGGGTTAAGTCCGTTATGAAAACAGTTGCAGGGTGATCTGGACAGGATATCGTGTTGGGTTGGTAAACATGGGATGGAGATAAATGTAAAGAAGAATCAGCTAATTAGATACACAAATAAAAAACAAAAAGTTAATTATGAATATAAGGTGGGGAAAGAATTGCTTGCTGAAGACTTGAAATGTAAATATCTTGGCATTCCATTTGATAACAAGCTTAACTGGGCAGGACATATTGGACAGGAGGTAGGAAAAGGTTTCAAAATCCAGCACATGTTGGAGAGAGTGATGAGGGGATGTAGGAGAGAAGTAAAGGAACTGGGTTACAAAACTTTTCTCAGACCCTTGCTCGAATATGGTAGTGTAGTATGGGACCCACATTTTGAGTATCAAATACAGGAGTTGGAGAAGGTGCAAAGAAGGGCTGCTAGATTTGTTTCTGGAAATTATCGCAGAATGCAATCAGTGACAGATATGATAAAGGAGCTGGAATGAGATTCATTGCAAGACAGGAGGAGGATGAGGAGGGTCATGGGGGTGTACAGGGCATATACTGGCGATGATGCATGGAAAGATATTGCAGTAGGTATGAAAAGTAGTTCATGGAGGGGAAAAGATGAGCATGACCACAAGCTGGCACTCGATTTCAGGCACAAGGGTGTGGGATGATTTTCATTTTTAGGTAAGGGTGTCAGGGATTGGAATGAGTTACCAAGGGGAATGATGAATAACTTACCGAAAACGTTAAAAGAATTTAAAGTTAAAATTTGTAGAGGGCAAATGTAGGTGGATGCAGGATAGGGGGTAGTTGGGTGTGTAGGGAAATTGCCACCGGAGCCTGTGCTCCATTGCAATTGAATTAAATTAAATTAAAATCTCCGCTGAGCAAGGAAGGATTCGAACAGGTGACCTTTCTGTTTCCAGTCAGCTGAGTCTCCAGACGGCTTGTTAAGTGTAGCTAACCGCAGAATGTTGCCTTCTTGTATAGTCGTGAGTGAAAAAACAGCTTCGACCTCCTGTTCAGAGGAATATAAACACTCTCATCGTTGTGATCCACTGCGTTTGTTGTGTTGGTAGCTATGTCGTGTTATGTAACCGTGGCTCTCTCGTGCGGCTAATACCTAAATGTTTGCTGTATATTATTTTTGTTGTTCTTCGCCGTATCATTGATGTTATGTGGACTTAATTTAATATTTTAGCATCATCAGATGTCACATTTATTAGTTTTCTAAATATATTCCTGATAAATGATCTGTAACTAGGTTGTTGTTGGGATTTAAGGGCGCGTCGACGGCTGGGTCATTAGCGCCCTTGTAACTAGGATAAAAACAGAAGAGAAAATTAATTACATTTAAACATTCTCTCAGAGTTATTCGTATTTTCTTAATTTAGCCCTATGTTACGTATTTCAGCTGTATTAAGCATTCCTAAAACTAAACAAAAAAAACTAATTTCCATTACATGTCATTGAAACATGAGATACTCAACTTAATGAAGGAAATTATGATTTGAATTCAGAGGGATCAACGTGTATATATAATAAAAAATAAACACTTTGACTGCGAGAAGGTAATTCATTTAGAGCGATTAACACAATAAGTAACTGAACGAAATTTCATGAAATTTTCCAGCATTCTGCAGCCTTGGTTCCAAACACTGATATGAGATGTATCTTATTTTGATGCGACGTCGGGAAGACGGCAAATTGTAATAGTGTTTATTTATTTATTTATTTTTAATTATTCTGCCTCAAACGTTGCTCCACCGCCAAAGATTCCGGCACCTGACATGGGTCCAGCTGACTCGCGTCCTGCTGATAAAAGATTTTTTTATCACTAAGACTTGGTCTAAACTATAGGAGAGATGGTGATGCACAATTCCCAATCACAAAATTGTGCACGACAGTTCTGGGTCATATTCTGAACCTCTCGGCAGTGCGTGTGGAGTGACGGCATACGGCGTTGTGAATAGGAAATCGCCCTTTGATTGGCTTGGACCTCGGTGACTATCGGTTGAGTAGGCTATCAGGATCCGTCCTCACTTTTCCTTCATCTTTAATTAATTCACACCTGAAATAACACACCTCACTGAACATATAGCAGTTATCCCACAAAATAGCATCAAGTACAAATACTTTCATCACTGGCGAATGAAAGGAACAAAAGAAGCTACTTAAATTCCCCAAGAAAGCAGCCATGGAAATTTAATTTGCTCCAATGCACTCTTCAAGCCTGTATTACTCGGTAATTAATACCAAGCGTATTGGGTGAGCGGTAAAGCTCTGGCCTCGCATTCGGGAGAAGGTGGGTTAGAATTCCCGTCCGGGCATTCAGATTTGAGTTTTCCAAGGCTTCTCCAAATCACTCCAGCTGAATGCCGGGTTGCTTCCTTCAAAACGTCATGGCCGAATTCATTCCTGTTCCTTGTCCCCAGTCCTTTGCCGCTTCTAGTTACCTCGATGTCGATGAGTCGTAAATCTATAAGGAAACAAAGAAAGAAACTCGGTATGAAAAAAATTATGATCATTTATTCTGCAAAAGAAATAAGTAATCTAAAATTCTGAGGCGTTAATGCGTTGATGTTTGGTATGAATCCAAAAAATACAGAAAAAATCATATTCGACCAAACATTAATCACAACACGAAAATAGTCGCGATAAAAAGAAAGACAGTTGTCAACCTAATATTACGGCCCAGTTGCACCCCGTCAGGACCTGTCAGTAGCAGACAATCTAACGCATAGAAAGGATAGCACAAGTTTCCTCTGTTCGAATTGTGGGGGAAGGGAGATGAGAACAAACATACTCAATGACAGCCATTTTTACCAACATGTAATGTGCGTACAAAGAATTACTACCAGACGTCATGGGTATAAAAGTAGACCAACTTTTAGAAGCAGTTAATAACTTTAATAAGTATATGTCCTTACATCACACTTTGTAAAATATATCCATTAACAGCTTAAAAATCTGAAATTGTACTTGTATACTTGGCGCAAATGAATCCGTTCTTACATTGCACACACATTAGCATGTGGTGCTAAACATACAGACAAAATGTCGTGGAGGCAACTTCAACCGGAAATTGCTTGCATGACAGCTATTAACTTCCAAAGTATATAATGAATATTTATTTCAATATGATAGGGAAATATAATTTTAGGCTATATATTTTTTTTTTAACGATTTTCTAATGAAGACTGATTCGAAGGAAACGAATTCTCCGGTCAATACACAAGCTAAAAACTATATACCGTGCCCGGTGTGTGTGTGGTTAACGTATTTGAGAGAGACGGGATTCGAATCTCCATCCGACAATCCATATATCTGTTTCTCATGACTTACCGCAGTCTTTTAGGTGAATGCCGTGTTGGTTAATTCAAAATATCATGATAGAATCCTTGCCGTTCCTTTCAACTAATCCTTATAACATTTTACTAATTACAACGTCAGTGAGCCGTCAAACCTTAGGAAAATTTATTCTGCATAGCGTTACATTGAAAACTTCTTACTATATCTGCACTCTGACAGATACAGTGGCTCCGTTAACATTTAATCATTGTTTTGTCTTGGAAATACCTATACAGATCACATATCATGATTTCTACTAATTACGAATGTGGGTGCTTGGAATATGTATATACCCTATTTTTCGTCTGCCCAAAGCAGTACCACCTAATTACATGACTAGACACTGAATAACCTGCAAAGACATCGGATCCGTCAAGGATTTCGGATGCTGAAACTTTTGGTTTGTTATAAGAATTTCTGCGTAAGTGTCACAACGAATTATAACTGTGTAAATAATGTTATTTTTACTTTTCTTGTTTCTGCTGTAAAACGTATAAATTACTGTTCTTAAATAGTAAATAATATTTATGTAGAACAGAGAACATTGTCACTGACTTTCAATAACGTACTAACTAAACCCGGCCACGCTTCTCTTGGGCTCAGTCATATATGCGCACTGTAGATTTTTTTGTCACTACAAAAAATTTATAACAGTTTTTAAATTTCAAATTCCAATTCGTTTGTCATCAAATAATCAAACGGCCGATCGGAATCGGTCCAACGCTGGGCTCTCACAATATTGCTATCCATTTTGGCATATTAACTACTGTTTCGAGATATTTGCAAAAAACTGAATGGTTTCAAAACTAAATTTTGCGTAAGTAGGTCGATGGGGGGGAGAGTGAGTGGGATTTTGTAAACTTAATGTAGACGGTTTTTTTTCTATTTGTTTTAAACTATATGTGTGAAAAGTTCTATCAAAATGGGATAAAAACTGTAGCTTTGTATAAAGAATATTTGCAATAATTAAATGGGTAGAGGCGTTCTGGTTTTGTAAACAGAAGGAAGACAGAATTTTTCTCTTTGTTTTAAAGTATACGTGTACAGTGTTCCATCGAAACCTGATAAAAACTGTGGTTTTATTTAAACAACAATTAAGAGGGGCAAGAGTAAAGGGAGAGAGGGGTTGGGCTTTTGAAAACGAAATGCAGGCAGTTTTTTTCTGTTCGTTTCAAGTATACGTGTGCAAGCTTTCATAGGTAATTGGATAAAAACTGTGGGTATGTATAATGTACATTGTCAAAAATTAGTGGGCAGAAAGGGGGAAACGAATTGGGTTTTTCTAAACCAAATATTGACGGTATTTTTCTGCTTGTTTTAAAGTATACTTGTGAAAAGTTCCTTGAAAATTAAATAGACACTGCAGCTTTGTATAAAGAACATTTACAAAAATTAAGGGGGGGTGGAATGAGGAAGAGGAGTTGGATTTCTGAAAACCAAACAACAACCTTCAGTTATAGTGGATGGCTGGTAAATATTTTTGGGTAAGTATTCGAGGAATCGCGAAAATTTGTATAATACTCTTTAAGTACAAAATCCAAGATCTGACTGATGGGGGTCATGGCCGAATTATTAACTTTTTTTTAAATATATTGTTTTATAAACATCAAAAAAGTATATTTGAGGTATTTGTCGTCCGTAGTATCGGCATACGCCTCACCAGCATCATCAGCACTAGGTTCCGTCATCGGGGTACCCGAGAAACTCATTACCCCTCAAGAACCATACTGCGCATATAGGGCAACTTCACTACGCCCCCCACCGCGGAATTGGGCCCTTCCGACTCACCACTACAGCAGGGATGGTGAGGCAAGGCGCCACCCATCAATGATGCCTACGGGGAGCAACGCGATGCGGCGCCCGACGCGAACCAGACGAAGACCAGACCAAAACCTGGCCGTATAACATAAGCCTCTCTGTGAGAATAATATTTGCACCTAGACAGGTAATTTTTGTGGGACTTTTAACCTGCCCGGCCACTCACACTTGCTCAGATATAACATTCCCGATCACCAGCGGATAAAAAGTCCCACTAACTGACCTGTATTTTCAATAAACATTTTATATTATTCTATGCAAACTTCAGCTTGCCTCAAATATGTTTTTCGATATTCATGAAATAATTTTTAATTTTAATAATTCGGCTACATCCCTATTCACAGGTCCCATCAGCCATGTCTTCGATATTGTATTTAGACATTACACAAGAAGTGTTACACACATTTTAATGGTGCCTCACATATCTACCCAAAAATGTGTACCAGCTCTGGAACTATCACCTCATCCTAATAAATATAATATGCTCGACACACGATTACTTGGTTCGATGTCCGGTGATGTATGGAGTTCCCATCATTCTGGACTTGACCAGGAAGCTGGAAGCGATGTTGCAGCACGATTTCTAATCGCTACATTTTCTACGGAAACCCTGGGTTAAATTCGAAACCACTTTAGGCTGTGTAGCCTGTACCGTGATGTTATATATCACAGTTGATTGTAATATATCCGTCAAATTTGGACGTAAAGTTTAATGGCTTCAAGGTGCTTTTGACGACTAGCCATTACTACATACCCATCCACCACGAAGACCTAGGTTCATAGATTGGAATGCACAATGAAGATGTATTACAGCTATCATCGGATTTAACCATGGAGCTTTCGCAAAACACGTTTTCCTTATCCATGCAGCAAATGCACTATTCTGTCGTTGTGATGGACAAACACCACAGGACTTGCACCATATATACTTCAAATGTCCTAACCATCGCCAGCAACAACAACAACAACAAAAATCTACAGTTTCAGAAACTTTATAAAGAACGCTGATATAGCCTATACAATATCTAATGTATCAACATATTTGTAAAGCTAATGTAACAATATGCCTTTAAGCTATCAAGCTGACTGTATTGTGTATCACTTCGTCAATTTTTATATGCTGGTCAGCCAAAACAGTGTGACCACCTCTTGCTAGCATATTGGTCCACCTTTCGAACGCAATACAGCAGCGATTCTGCGTAGCATGGTTTCTGCAAATCCTTGGTAAGCTTCCAGGGGTATCTGATACCAGCTTTCTACGCACAGGTCACGAGATTCCCTTCAATTACGCGCCAGCAGTTTGAGGGCGCGGTTACTGAGAACGAGCATCTCGGAAATGGCGAGGCTGGTCAGCTGTTCGCGTGCTACTGTATAGAGCATCCACGGAAAGTGTTTGAAGGACGGTGAAACCACGAATAGTCGACAATGTGTTGGACACCCACGCCTCATCACAGAACGTGGAGGTCGGAGGCTTGACCGCTCTGTAAAACAGGATAGGCGGTGATCTGTGGTGGAATCGCTATTCATGTGCTCTGGAACACTTTTGGAAGCATCAGAATTGTTCTCTTCTGTCAGATTTGCCACAGATCACCCCCTATTCTACTTTACAGAGTGGGAGAGCCTTTGATCTCCACGTTCTGTGATGTGGCGTGGGTGATGACCACATTGTCACCTACACTTTCCATAGTTGCTCTCTACAGTAGCACAAGAACAGCCGACCAGCATCTCCGCTTCTGAGATGCTCTTCTATAGGTCCACGTTAATAACCTATATTTTCCGCTGTAAATTACTGATAGAAATCTTAATATTTTTAGTTTACCGTTAATAGTTTATTCAAGTTTTACAATTGCACAACTGCTCCCGATTACCTACCTTTTGTTTAATCTCAACACATTTGTTTTCATTAAAAAATTAACATTAATTTATTAATATAATTGTAATTATTTTGGTCGTCAGGCCTGTACTTTCATATACTACAACAGGCAACTCCATTATACTAAAATCAATTTTTCTATCATTCTGCCAACATTCGAACGTCATTCATTTCTCTTTATCTAAAAACCCAAAGATTTCCCTTCTCTCTTGGTACATTCCTATATGTCCCTTTAAACTTAAAAAGTATAATCAATTTAAACAATCAACAGCATTTTACACATATACAAATACCATTTTAACCTTAATTTATATAAATAATGGTGTTTGTATCTGGCACGCTGATTCATATATCTGAAATTACTTATGAATTGAAGGTTTATTTCAAACTTATGGATGTAGGGAGCTAGAGCTGAATCAGAGTGAAATTTGGTCCTCTTCATCCATACGTTTATTTTTTTTATTTTTTATTTTTTTTAGCGCGAAGGGGTTTGTAGTTTTCGATATTTTACTGCATCATATGGATATTATCGTATAGGCTATTTAAAAATATCGATATTTTTGGACCGATATTATCGGTTGACCGATATATCGTTGCAACCCTACTCGCAACAATTGCGTTGCAACCCGGTCAGGACAATCATCTTCTGTGATTCTATTTTTTTTATTATTTTTCTGTTTGGGTGAGGTGATTGTTTAATGTGAGATCAGACCCCATAATATACCATCATAATTTCGGTTTTTCATGGTTTTCCGGAATCACTCCAGGCGAATGCAGGGATGGTTCCTCTTAAAGGCCATGGCCGAAGCACTTCCCATTCCCTATCCCATTCCCTTCCCTTTTCGCTGAAAAGGATTCTTATAACCTTACAACAGCTCACTGACCTTTTATACTGCTATTACTGTGCGGGGACATTGAAAATAGTATCCATGGATGAACTCTGTGATGTCTGGAAGATGTCAGATGTGAAGATGTTGGAGGAACTTGGAAGGAGTCGAAGGGGGTGGTTTGTGTGCAGTTACCCCTCCTGGCCGGATGGGCGGGATATGAGCTATCGACCCATGCACTCAAATTCCTGTCACAGTGTAATAATAGCTTACGAGACAACTCTGGTCTTCAAACACTGCAGCTTCATCCATTTTTGTAGCTAATCACACACAGTTACAGAAAACTGTGTGTTAATAATGCATCTCTCAGCGCAGTTTTTATTTTTATTTTTCCAAGGAATATAATTTTGAAGAAGTGCCGTAGACCGGCATACACGAAAAAATAAATCATTTATTCGATACAGAGGAATTAAGTATTAAAAATTTAACAAAGAAACTATCTATCCCAATGTTGCATTACAAGGAAGCACCAAAAAAGATATACCCATAGCAATACACACTGAACGAAAAAATTAGTAAAAAAAGAAGATACTAGATTAAGCTTAACAGCTTCTTATCGTGTACAATGTTATAGAGAGAGCATTGCTATTGGGTAATCATGATTAATGAAACATAATTTGTCATTCCAGAGTCATTGTTATAACGAATTACATAAAAGCTACTCAGGCGTAACAGAAAGGTCCACGGAAGGTTATCCATGAATTTGATGGCTAATGGCATAGAATCACAACTAGGATTGACACCTTTCTATTTTTTTTCTTTTTCTTTAAAATGAGTACATTTGTGTTTTTTATGGCAGAAAGAGAACAGAGTGTATAAAAAAAATAGCATGTACAGATATAACAAGAGAAATTATTTTAAATAAATTTTGTAAATTTTCATTTTTATTGATTATGCACTGTCATTTTTAATAAGTTTGAAAATCTGAAAAACTTTTATCATCTACAAGTTTTCCATGTAATTCATTCAGCAGTATTTTTTTCTGCCTATAAGCCGTACATAGTAATTTGGAGTTGATGCAAAGCTTCAATAACACACGTAAAATGTTTAAAAGGGTGATTTTAAATTTAATTTGTTTAGTGACATCAAACATTTCCACAGACAGTAAATAGCTTCGTCGTTCCAATACTATTTTTCTACGTAAAAAGTCAACCAGTGATGTGAGGATATCTGTTGGCTAAAAAAGATTGTTTTAATATACTCTATTACTTTCGTAGATTATATAATAGAGTGGCAACTAACTAACAAAAGAAACTTTCGTCAGGCAGAACTATTGATTAGTGCTGAAATAAATCTTGAAAATATTTCACTGATTATCTATGGGTACTATGTACCCCCTGCCATCAAGCCTTCACATATTTCATCTCTACAAAATAAAACATACCGTACCGCAGACGTTTTGTTCGAGACATACATGAGGTATTTTTATTTTCAAAAAATGCTTGTTTCTTTTCTTCGGCACCACTCTGAACTACGTCTATGTTATTGGAAAATGAATCTTAAAAGACGATAATATTCATTTATTTTTACTTCTGGCCTTACGTCTTGTCGACGTTGAGGTCATTAGAGGCGGGAAGGGACTTGAGGCAAGGAACGGAATTCGGCCATGGCCTTTTGAAGGAAGCATCCCGACATTCTCCTGGAGTGATTTGCGGAAACCGTGGAGATCCTAAACCTGGATGCTCCGACGAGGGATCGAACCCGTGTCCTCCGGAATGGTACGGAAAAGTGTTACCACTCACACCGCTCACACCACTCACACACCACGCTCGGCGCTAATATCTAACTGCAGTTCTAATGTTGAAACATATCACTAATTGCAGGTAATCATGTAACTACCAGAAAGCTCATACATATGAAGTAATAGGCTATATGTTAAACAATGTTTTAGCATACATGTGGACGGCTCAGCATAAGAATATTAATGTAAGGAGTAATGTCTAAATTGACATTAAGTCTTTAAGCTTGATTTGAATGTAATTGTTATCATTGATTTAAAAAGGAGGTTAGAGATGATATGGCTCTAATGTTTCGCGTTGAACTAAGGGCTTCAATAAATCATAAATAGTAAAAACAAGGAAAGAGGTGATAATGAGAAATGTGCAACAAATTTAGAGCAAAGTAATTTTAACCAGTGATATAAATTGTATTCAAGACAACGACGATTTATTTTAAGAGGCATAGAGGGAAAAACTGTCGTTTCATATTTTTGTTAATCCTAAAAGAAAATTGGACTATATACGATAATATGTATAAACATTTGCATCCATAGTTCATTTCACGGCATCGTGATTAGGAATTTTAAATTAATTCGTTGTTATAATATGAAATCCTTACACGAACTAACCATCATTATTGTAACTGGGTGAGCGTTCTGTATTTGCAGCGACTAATTGCCAGTGAAGCAGAATGACAATCACAAAAGCAACGAGTAATTTCACAGTCTGATATTCAGCTACTAATTAATTTAATTTTTAATTGTACGGGCTGTGGAGATTGACACATATCAATCATCTTTACGATTCCAGATTAAAAATATATGTTGTTGACATCTTTAGTTTCTGACTGCGCTGAATTGCAGTTCTCTTTGTTTCCTATTTTAGTTAAATTAGGGAAGCATATCTAACAAATAAATTGATGGATAGGTTTCTGTAGGTTTTATATTTACTTTTTCTCAGTTTTAATGTAGATAAAAATATTTCTCGTAGAACCCTCTGCCAAACACAGTGCTTGTGTTTATTAATTAAAAAAGAAGGAACGAGAATGGATGGAACTGAACGAAAATTTGTAGTACAATGTATTTTTGGGATGCAAATACAGATTATTTATGAAGTACATTTAAACAAGCCAACATTGCTGATAAACAAATAATCTATTTTGACAACCTTTCAGTTCTAAGACCATGATCTCAGCAATGTCTGAAGGAACATTGATAATCGACAAAAATGTTGACACACTTACGCAGTAAGAATTACGAAAATTAAGAAATTATTAGTGAATACCGTCCATGTTTATTGACGCAATGCAAATATTTATTAGAAAACTGTTTCTCTTCAGAGCTTGTTCTACACAGTTAAAGTGTGATAGTTTGGCACATAGCAGCTAGGAATACAGAAACTTCTCTGAGACTTTGTTAATGCACGAATGTTAACAGTTCTTTAAGAGGATCGTGATTTTTGTGGGTTGATGCGACTGTTTCACTAAATTATAGTTCCATTAACGATGTTTAATGTTACCGGAGTGGTCAGCTGTCACAAGCGTGTTTATTTCTCATTACAATTCGGATTTCATTAGAGCAGTCGCCACTGCATAACTCTGCAGCAAAGACCGTGAGTTGACGGTAATGGCAGTGCAGAATTAGTTCGCAGGCTTGATTAATAGGGGTAGCCTGTTTGAGCCTACTTAAGCATGTGCAATTATCATTTGAGGTCGTGTATAACAAATACATGAGATAAGACACAATGGTTTACCAGCAAATACATTAATCATTAATATATATTTATTTGTCGTTTGGCGTTTTTAAAAATGAGTTGATGTGACTATAGCTCACAGTGAAATCACTTTATAGTAAATATGCATTTTTGAAATTCCATAAACCTACTTTACTGGTTAGCATCTGCCTTTGAGGCCTATTTCGATTGGATTTGTATGCATAACTCTGGTTGAAGTTTAAAGAATATATTTCCATAACGGCGCTTGTTAAATATTTTAGAAAATATTCTTTCGTCACACATTCTATATCTACAGATATATTCGAGATAAGTGGCTATAACTAAGTTAATTACTTGAATTTTTTTAACAAGCAATTTTCTGACATAATGGTTGGAGTGTCTCTGAGTATACGAGCTACGTCTTCACATCGCTTGACTGTTTGACCTACTTCAAGAAGATCGATAACCAAAGTTACGCGTAAAAGTGTTTGTAATTTAACGAATGCCGTCAATAAGATCCAAAAATAAAAGTTAATAACAGTAATGCATTGCACAGGTGTTCTTTAAAGTCCATTACAGCGTTAAAGATTTTTTTTTATTTGTCCTTAACTGGCAGTCTGGCTACAAAATTTCCAATTTTTAAAAGTCTGCCCAAAAGCTGACCACGTTCTCAATGAATCAGATTGTGGATGAGTCACTAGACTCTAAACAGAAGTCTTAGTGAAAATCTATTCAAAACTAGTGTCTTGTCCTTGCAAGTGTGATTTAACCTGATGAAGGCAACGATGGCAGTTGCCGAAACGTCGTTGAAAGATCCAAATAAATATATCAACCGGCAGAAAACCCGAGAATTATTTATTTCAACAATTCGCCGGGAAAAACTAAAATGTCATAAAACTAGTGTTGTCTATTTATAATCAGTGTTATAAGATTCTACAGAACGTCTATAACTTGTGAAACGGGATCCAGTGAAACCAAGGTCATGAAAGCTCGTAGGATTTTCGATATATGGAATAACAAATTTTAATATTGCCTTTTGCGGCTTTAGAAGAGATCTCACAGACATAGCTATTTTTTTAAGCCTGATGCATCGTCGTCGTCATTAGGGCTAGTAAAAAACTGTGGGCAAGGACAGGAAGGAATTTGGCTATATCCTTTTGAAGGAACCGTCGCGGCATTCACCTGGAATTATTTTGAGAAATCATGGAAAGCCAAAATCTGGTGTGCAGCATCTTCCCGAACACGAGACCACAGCGCTAGCGTCCCCGCACCACACTCGGTAAAGCTACATGGAAAGTGTTAAACAGACGTTCCTTACAGTAAAGTAATAAGTTAGGATTAATGCAGAGCTGGTTTATACAACGAGCGTGGCAGGTGAGCGGTGTCGCTCTGGTCTCGCTTCCGGGATGACGTGGGTTCGAATTTCCGTCCTGCCATCCAGATTTGTGTTTTCATGGTTTTCTCAAATCACTCCAGGCGGATGCCTGGATGGTTCCTTCAAAAGGCCATGGATAAATTCTTGCCGCTCCTTGACCCCAGTCCCTTCCCACCTCTAATGACATCGACGTCGACAAGGCGTAAAGCAAAATAAATTTGATTTAAATATTAGTACATACTTTTTTTTTTCACTGCTTCAACGGCATTATACAGCCCCGCAACGATTTGTAGCTTTATCTGTGGTTTCACTGATGGTGATGGATTTTATTTTCTTGAACTGTACACTTTGGGGGAAAACCGATTTTGACCGTAGTGATTACAGTCTGTGGGGAAACCCTTTTGATATTCTTATTCGTTCGATAGCTAACTGTTTTCATGTGGTGAGTTGGGGATCATTGCCGCAATCAGTTGTGTTAACAACTAGACGATTTTCCCCAGCTGATTTTCTCGTCTTGGCTCTTGATTACAGCATTGGTGCCCGTGTTGGTCATTTGAGTTGGTCGGCGGATGATTATTGAAGTGGTTTGATGACCATCTCTGAGGTCCTTCCGGTCTTCCCATTCGTTGGGAGTGACTGGGTTGGCGCTGGCATTGACGGCTTCTGATGGCTACTTAAAGCTTTCTTCTTATGGGGCATCCCCCATAACTAGCGGCGTGGTCAGAACCACAGTTTGCACACGTCGGCGTTGCGTCACGTGGACGTGTGCAAACCAAGTTGTTATGGCTCCCTCCACAGCTAACGCAGCGCACTTGCTTGAGACAGTCAGAAGCTTGATGCCCGAAGCCTTGGCAGCGGAAGCATTGATTAAACGTTGCCATCGGTCTCCGATTCTGTGGCCTGTTGTTGGAATTCAGTATACTCCTTTTCATGACTTGGCTGCTGGCCGGGGAGGTGGACTTGGTTGCCTCAAGCTCTCTCCTGTCTGGTGCAGGGCATGAGGAAGAATTGTCATCTTGGAGTGTTCCCTCATCCATGTTGCAGGAGTCTGTTGGAGCTGCTTCTTTTTGTTGAATACCCATTCTTGAATACCGAGTGTTTTCTTGGAAGTCCATGCTGTATCTTATGTTCATAGTTTCTAGGAATTTCTTGATTTCTTCGAGGTCCTGTTGGCTCATACAGGTGACCAGAAGCTGGGTTGGCAATGAGCATGTATGCGCTAACGGAGGACGATATTGGTGATGTCTGCTGCTTTCCTGGTGCACGAAGTCCCCGCGGTTCGACGTCAACGAGGCCTCTTGCTCCTATACTTCCTCTACATTGTTGCTTGGGCTCCGTGGGCTGTGGAGCGTTCGAAGGAGGTCTGCAAAGTACTCCTCCTCCTTGTAGTACTTGGAGAGGACGACTGGTAGTTTAACATGGCGAGACCAGTCTTTCTTTTTTTGAGATGATGGGCTTGGCGTTTAGTGCTTGTGCCGGATCCGAGAGAGTTTTCTTGAGTTTCTTGAAGCTCTTGCTAGGGATATCCCCCACAAACAGCATTTCCCCGGCTTTGACTCGGAGCTTCACTTGGAGCGCAGATTCGTCGGCGTGATAGAAATTCTCGAACTTCCTCGGTGTAAAGGGCTTGAACTTGTAATTATAGCCTCTCGCAGTATAAGTAAATGACGTTCTCCTCTTTTTTTAAATCGTCGTGGTCGACGAGAGCGGCTTTTGGTGACGACCATGATATCCACGATGACTAGTCCGATCCAGATACCTCCGACCAGGAATCCTCTTGGCGATTCGAAGCAGGGGTGTCGTTCTGGGTGGGACTCTCACCGGATTTGACTTCTGCCGAATGCCGCGGCGTACTTGAATCTGGAGGCGAGGGTTGCTTCGGTATCTTTACTTTCAGTATTTATATGTATGTGTTTACGATCAGCTTCGTCCCCCTTCCCCCTTTCTGTCGTTTATTGCATAGTTATATATTTAGTAAATGGATGCTCATCGAACAAGTTCACGAGAAATTACAGGAATTTCCAAGGAAGGAAATTCTTCAGACTACCTCTGACAGACGCCATGAATACCAGTAGTTTAGAGCCATTTACTAATATATCACTAAAATACTACTGCTTTACCAACTTGGTACCTCCAGCATTTTGTAAAATGGCATTCGGTTTTATAGCTATTCAACTAACAATTGTGTTGCTTTTTATTTTCTTTACTTGTAATAGACGCTTCTAGTGTTACTGATAATCACAAATGAAAGAACAATACAGGATCAATGTAAAACTTTATTAAAACTACCCATGTACCTGACTGGACTAGAACTGGCTTACGTCCTCCCTACCGGTAATGGATCTGCCTCATTTCACTGTGGCATTGCATTAGTTTACCTTCTGACCCACATTTTTTATTTCAAGGATAATCAATTAAATTTATGTAGAATTAAAAATACGATTATCGAATGATGAAGGCGTTTGCTACACTTCATATCTTTTATATTATTTATGAAATCAAAGGTCGCCTTTATCTGCTAGTCCTGATGGTTCAGTGGTAAAGACGCCCGACTGGATACCGGAAGATCCCCGGTTCGATTCCCTGTATCGGCGGTGATTTTCATAAGCCCTTAACTCGACCTCCACCTCTGGCACAGCCCTCAGTGCAATGTGACGTACGCGAGAACCCATACATGGCTCAGATTCCACGCTATACTGTTGGTTCCCTATACCAGGTGGGCATACCGGGTTAGGCCAGGCGGCTAGGATAGGGACGGATTTCGAAACCTGCAAGAAATCCTTTCATCAGGTCATTACGACTCCACTAATTTACTTTTGTCAAGGTGCTAGATTTACAGTTTATCCTTTTAAAAGCTCCCTGTACACTATAAAAACTTGATTTTTCATGATTATAAGTTCTTTTTTTTCATTTGAAGACACACAGCCAACTCAACAGTGATTACGTGTGGTCCAGTGTTTTCAGTATACATCCAACCAGTTATACACACCACACGATGGACATGAAATTCACAGACACAACACTTAAACACCCATGCCCTCAGGCGGGCTGGAACTGGCGACCTTCGGCACGTGGAGCTAGTACTCCAGCCCCTACGCTACAGAGCCCGGTTGATTATAAGTTTTCGATCAATTTCCAAAAAGATACCGAAGAAAGTTTTACAACAGGTAAAATGCACTGAAGAAGAGAAATCAATCTGAAACATCATTGCTGTTTTTCTTAGGTACCTTCAATAGTTTCTTCCTTAACAACCAGAGTTTATAAATTGTTAAATATTGTAAAAGTATAGCAGAGGATTTTTTTTAATACCTTTAAACTTGCTGGTCATAGAGCCAGATGCAATTTAGTTATTGGGGACGATATATGCTGATTGATAGAATCCGACCGTAGCCCAGTGTGAAGTTATTTGTAAAATCGTTTTTTTTTTAACAGTAATCGGTTTATGAAAGAATATTTTTGAGAGCAAAATGGAGTACGGTGTCTACGTTTGTGTAGATAACTATTGGAATTGGAATCGCTAAATGGTTTTAAGATGGTGTGACGTCACAGTCACTTTCCGCCGATCTTCAAATAGTACCTGGGTAAGCGGACGAATACATTGTTTCAAGTCAGTCGTGACCTAACTATGGCAGCGGACGGCTCGCGTGCATCATGAAGAGAACTGAATGTGTTTAGCCGGGACAATGCGTGTGTTACATCAAGTTTGAACAGTGCAGGAATGCAGAAGAACATTAATTGTGACATTAAAAGTAACTTGGTGTAGAGCTGACTAGATTGTTAATTTCCTTTTACTTTGACGAATTCTGCAATCTACGGTTGACGAAGTTTCGATTAACCTCAATATTCAAAACGTGGTGGTGGCCAGCCGGTTCTATGTTATAAGCTATTGCAATAAACGTGAGGTGGTACAGTACTTGATGACTTTTTAAAATTATTTTTCCACCTCCTGTTTGAGCATGGTTTGGTACATCACCTGGCGACCGACGGCAGTAACGAACTATTTAAAATTAAATTAACCTGCTTCTAGAACTGTGTAACAATAATTTGCAAACTTTAATAAGCACTAAGTTCCAGTTTAGAGAACATATTTCACGACGTACAATACATATGGCTCAAAAGGACTTACAACGCCTTTGCTTTTTTGCTTATGGCTTTACTCCTCGTCGACGTCGATGTCATTAGAGGCAGGAAAGGAGAGGGGGAAGGAACGGGAATGAATTCGGCCATGGCCATTTTGAAGGAAACATCCCGGCATTCCCTGGAGTAATCCATTTAAAACCCAAATCTGTTTACCCTGACGCGAAAAATTAGGACGGAACGGACCCGGTCGGTAGGTGATAACAATCAAGCCTTTGTACTCCATTCAACTCATAATCAGAGCATTGGGTGCTGTCACATAGAAGGTATTTAGTTCTGAAATGTCAAATCATCAGAAAAGAATCTGGAGCTCTCTACGTACGTACCTCTCCAGCTCTTTTCCCACCTGAGATTAATATATTTTCACTTTTCTTCTACGTCTGTGTGGTGAACAGGATACCGTTACCTATATTAATACCAACATGACCTCAACGATGTTTATTCCTATGGCCATACATCATTCGTCTGTCAGTGTAGGACTCAGAAATGCGAGACTCGCTTTTCTGATGGTCTTTTATTATATAGTACAATCTAGCTACACAGAAGTTGTTTTTAATGAGCAGCTAATTATGTGTACACTCGAAGTTTTTCTTGCTCAATCTGAGTTGATTCTTTACGCATTCGCTTTCAAAGCAGCAATATTTCAAAGTTGTGCTGGAAGTTTTCTGTCCAGTTTGTCCTTTCACTCTAAGTAGTCCCCACAAAGGTTTCGTCCACTCTGATCTTTACGATCAAGCAAACAATCCCGTTCCTTTGAAGTGCCTTCCCTCCTGCAGACCTCATGCATTTCATCGACCGCGGGACTCCGTCATCGGTTTCCTATAGCGAGCGCTCCTCCATTTAAACGCGTTCTTCCGGTGAGTTGTCCGCTACTACCGATGCGTGCAGAAACTCCAATTCGCAAAAAGCTGTTCCAGCAACAGACCGACATCGGACTGGAGGTAGTCAACTGGTTGAGTCGCTGGACTAGAACAGGTAGTAACGGAGAAAGTCATCTCAGATGTAAGGGCTTAGGTAACTCCAAAACACTAAAAGGTGCAGAACAGAATTAATCCTCTTGTGTCTGAATAGCTTGAGATCATTTTATTTCAATGTTTCAAAATAAAGAAAAACATAATATGTTCCATGTTGTTGATAAATATCTACACTCAACAAAATCTCTTCTTCGAGGTAATTATTTAATTACGCACCTAAATCCATGTAATTTTAGATCCACCTATGTTCTTTCGTAACATGAATTTATTATTATTCACTTCTCTTAGCTTTATATATACCATTACAAAATTGAAATAAGATCCTAAAATCGTCTTTGCTTAATACTTTCGTAACATTAGCTACTAAACGAGTCACTTTTATGATTACAATATTTTCAGTATTACTTTGAACGACTCTTACTAGCCCATTAGCTCAGTTTTGTGGGTTATATTTTTGCTATATATTTTATGTAATTCAGATTATTAATTTGTTTGAAATAGTTCGGAGATTCACGTCGAAGAAGAGCGTGAAAATATTCTATAAACTGTAAGTTGCCAATTTTAATAGGGTAACAATTCTGTGTTGAGATGTAAGCTGAAGCCAGATTAGAGGAAGATATCGCTATCAGTGCTGTGATGAACCCGTAAAGAAAGTTGGCGTCTGGTTAATTTGCATGAAGAACGCTATTAGGCACTAGGCGATATAAAATAAGTAACGCTATATGCAGTTAATATTGTGTTAAAAGTATTTAAGTGCTAGGAAGCGTTTATTGAAAAAAAAAAAACATGATAAATTAAAGCCGTGAAAGTCAAAGAACTTGCAGTTTTATGGAATAACACTACATGCGAGCCGGTATGAACTAGAGACCCATACTTTTTTCTACCGAAATTTCTGCCATCTATCAGCAGCCGTACTGAGGCTGAATCTTTGTTTCATGTTTCCGCAGCCACCCAATGGCGAGTATTGGTTGGAGACATCGTATTGGCTTCCGTTTTTTCCTCGAAAAAGACCACGGTACGGCGTGGGTGCAAGTGAGGCACAAAAGAACTCGTCGCCGAGAGAAGACAAAGAGAAGACATTTTTCTAAGCAGTAGCAGCTCCAGTTTCCTTTTTTTAGTGAAAAGTTTTATGGACAGTATCGTAATGAGTCGCGTCGCCGAAGCTATGCAGCGTAGGGCGATCCAGAGAAAGCGGTTTCTCGGCGAACTGCCGGAGTTGTACGCCGTTCGTCAACACACCTGATGGGCTGTCAGCAATATGAATGGGAGCTGTGCGAAAGGCTAACCGCGATGTAGTAGCATTGGGAAGTATTGTGACAACTTACAAGCAACGCAGTTTTCCGAGGACTCCTCGCCATAGATAACAATAGGGACACACCACTCACAAGGGGAGGGCACGACCTTGGGATTTTATTTTGGGATGAGACTTTGCATAATAATTGTACCCCTTTAGGATGTTTACCTCCTGCAATCGTAAGATGCAACGCTCAATAGATTCGGAGAAAACCGCCTTTAAAAATTCAAACCCAGCTTATATACTAGTGAAATTCCGGTCAGGCCAACAGCACAAAAGCCCATGTCGGCCCTGGTAGCGTAGAGGCTAGCGAGCTTGCCTCGCGTTGCCAGGGTCGCGGGTTCGAATCCAGCCGAGGGCATGGGTGTTGTGTCCGTCCTGTTGTGTCCGTCCTGTGTTGTCCGCACTGAGAAAACGATAATATAGTACAGACAATTGGAATAAACAAAGATAAGCTTACAGGTGGCTGAGATGGCAAAAAAAGCCATCTTTTAATAAATATAAAAAAGTCAGATACGAGCCTGCGTCATGCCTCGGCGTTCTGGGTTCGACTCTCAATTCCGTCTATTTTTTTTCATTTTTATTTTCTGTTTTTACAATTAAATAAGTTTTTATTAAATGTTATTGATTATTTTATTTGAATTTCAAATTTTAAATCATAATATGAGTATATTAACTACCCTACAACTTACTTAAAATACTTTAAAACTATAATAGTTACAGTATTATTTAAGTATAATTAAATTTTAAGTTATTTTATAAACAGTTTTATAAGTTTTATATCGTATATTACAGTTGTTCCAGTAAAAAAATCCGCTATCATTAATTGTGCGAGGGCTAAAAAAAATATTGTTTTAAATGTTTTTATGATGATTATTATCCCAGCTCACATTTGTAATAAAAAATAAAATAAAATCAATAATAATAAAAACACAATGAAAGTTTTTTACTTATGAATAAATATTATTAGTATAACCATTCTTAACAGTGTATTTTAAACAATAAAATATTGCAACAATTATAGTTTTATAGTATTTTAAGTTAAAGGTATTTGATATTAAAATTAAAAAAAAAAAAAAATAGACCAAATCAAGATTCGAACCCAGAGCGCCCAGGTATAACGCAGGTTCGTCACTGACTGGGCTGCTAGCCTGTCAGAGATTCCACTAGTGTATAAGCTGGGCTTGAATATTTAAAGGCCGTTGTCTCCGAATCTATAGAGCGTTGCGTCTTACGATTGCAGGAGGTAAACATCATAAAGGGGTACAATTATTACCCAAAGTCTCATCCCAAAATAAAATCCCAAGGTCGTGCCCTCCCCTTATCAGATATATTTTGTTATCTGTATCATGGAATGCTGCCCCAAATCTGGCAGTGGAAGCAAAGGTTACTTGTGGTTTAAGAGTGGAGGTGAGCAGACTGACCACCACCATCCTATGTGGGTCCGAGGTTCGCTTCCCGTCGCCGGCAGCGTCGTCAACATTGCGCGGACTTGGTAAGGTGCCACAAGACAGTGCGACAGTTTGCAATACACCAGGGATCGTAAAATACCCCTGAGCAGCTACCGGGGTTGACTAGAGACCGGTTAAATGAGCCTACTGAACTTATACTCTGCAAGACTGTATAGGTGTCACATTTTGTGTTCATGACAAAAATCATTTGGTTTGCTAGATAAATTCATCATTTTCTGTAAACCCATTTTTATGCTGTTGTAATCCATTTTGATATGTCATGTGCGGAGCTCACAGTGTAATAACATGCAGGTTGATAGAATAATATCAAGTAGTTTTCCTGCTGACACAATACAGTGTGCATAAGAACTATCAGAAACAGAACCACCCAATGTAGAGATTATTTCAGTATATTGTTAAATGCCAAAGAGGTTGAAGCTACTGTTTTCAGTGTTTTAGTTACCTTGGAGGTTATACGTTATGCTACGCAGCATGCAGACGCCAATATGGTAATGTATTTTGACGCTGTATCGCATTTTCACGGGACTACGAAACGCTCATTGCACCGAGGCGCCTCACACTAGATAGGGCCACTACAGTGGGAACTGACTGCAGTTTTTAGGCGTTTTTCCGCAGTCATCTAGGCTAATGCAGGGACAGTCCTCAATCTTCTCCTCATGATCTAAACATTTCACAAACAATAATACAATTGAGAGTGGAGACTTTCCCGGCGTATTGATGCAGTGAATTTTTCACGGGAGTGCATCTACATCTACATATATACTCTGCAATTCACAAAATTGTGGGTGGCAGAGGGTGCTCAGCACCAGAGCTAATCTCTTTGTTGTGAATTCCAAACCCTAATGGTACGAGGAAAAAAAGAATTCATATAAGAATCAGTCCGGAGCCTTATTTCTCTAATTTTATCTTTCCTGTCCTTCCGACTCAAATAGGTTGGTGGAAGTATTTCACTACACTCGTAAGTGAAAGTGGGAGTACGCATGTTTACCAATAAGTTTAAACGAAACGTGTGTCGTCTATCTACCAGAGACTCCCAGCATAGTCTACTAATAAGTTCTGAGACGCTTTCATAAGGAATCGAGCGGCTCTTCTCTGTACTTTCTGTATACTTTCGATCAACCCCTTACGAAACGGGTCCCAAATGGCACATCAAGAATTCAAATGTGAACGCACAAGAGATTTGTACGCTATCTCCTTTGTTTGTTCATTACAATTTTTCAAGATTCGACCTATGAATCGCAGCCTAGAATTTGCTCTACCTACTAACGAATTAATGTGTATCTCCCATTTCATGTTCCTTTGTACTGTTACTCCCAAATATTTCATAGAATCGACCATATCAATAACTGTATTGTTTAACTCGTATTTCTGAACAATTGGATTATCTTTGTTAGTTATGCTCATTGTCTTGCACTTTTTACAATTTAGAGTAAGTTGCCACTCAGCACACCAAGCCAAAATAACATCCAGATCGCGATGAATTGCTAAGAAATCGGCCAAATTTCTTACTTCCCTATAAATAACCGCATCATCAGCAAACAATCTAAAAAGGCTTTTCACTTTGTCTCCGAGATCGTTTATAAAAATTAAGAAAAGAAGTGGTCCTATTACACTTCCTTGAGGTACACCCGATGTAACATCTAGATTAGAAGAACTTTCTCTTTCAACGACAACATACTGCGACCGACCGGTTAGAAAATCCGGATATCGTGGTAAAATGACGACGTTTCGACAACCGGTTTGGTTGTCTTCATCAGGTCTATTTCAGATATTATTACTTGTGATTTCAAGTAATAGATCTAATGAAGACAACCGAGCCGGTTGTCGAAACGTCGTCATTTTACGACACTATCAGGCTGAACTCCCGTCAAGAATTCACTGCAATAATACAATATCGGACAGAAGACAGGTTACACATTTGGTAGGCATATGGCAACTTATCTGCTCCTCGCCGGAAACTAAGAGCGGCCTAGCATTACGGTATTAGCTAAATGGAACCTTGCTGTAGACTCTATAAATGGATGTGCCGGGTAGTTCCATAATAGTGAATAATTTACACACGATTAACTTCACAAGTTTTTTAATGTAAAAACATTTGTAAACAACTAATTCCGTGCGTAGAATAATCATACTGGCTATGCAATCAAAACATCGCATTACACCAGCACAACAAAGTTGTACTAACATTGTGCAGAGCGATATTATGTGTTATAACAACTCAGGAAAATGGCGTTAAGATTTAGCATCAATTACCGTTTATTGGCTATCCGTATAAAAATGCGGGCGGCGAAATGTCATAGTTAATTGCAGCTTGTTTATTGCGTCCTCTAATTGCGGTGGAAATACAACGTTGTGTTTACTATGCGAATTTCCAGTTTAATTGACTTCTGCATTAAGAGATCGTTTACACACGCGGTTCACTAGGATTACGCGAAACACCATTCCTATCTGTTTCATCGATTTCGATGTTATTATTGTTAACACTATTTGCATCAGGTGATATGGTTTGTAGAACTCTTCCTCGTTTCCGGATTCTTGTATAAAGTCGGCGTCGACGTTTGTATGTATATGTCATAAAAGGATTTAAATGGTAATAAGTATCAGTTATTTCCATATTGTTGAGCATTCGTGACTGTGTAATTTGGGAATGAAGTTAAGCAAGTGCACCAAAACAAAAATTATTTACATAAAAATGTCTCGTAAGTAAATTATGTGTTTACAAGGCGATGAAATGTAAAGGATTTCAGATAAATGTTTTATTATTTTACTGAAAAGTAGTTCCACTTTTTTTTCAACACTAAAGTTTATCAATTTTAAATTAAACTAAATTAATGACTGTATTATGACAATTAATTTAATAGCACTTGCTTAGGCAATAAACTGTGCACATAATCTCTAATATTTCGGATTGCTGTTAATTAGCGGCAAGATTATCGTTGCTGAATTACGTTTAATAAATAAAAGCTGTTTGTTGTGTTTTAAATTGGTTAAATAAATCAAGTGCTGTATTTTCCTGAAATCAGAAGAGGAATAAATTATTTTATTTACGTGGTGTAAATACTAAATACTTTTGCTAAAGGCAAAAATCAATTAAATCGATGAGTTTCACGTCGCATATATGTAGCCATATCTTTGATGATTTAAATCTATTTAAAAGGTAAGCATGTAATAAATAACACGTAATAAACTTTGGTCATAAAAATTAGCTTAGGTCGGCATGACAATTGGCATTCGCTGTTACAACAGAGACCATGAGTAATTTCAGTTTCTTATGCCTACATGTTTCTGAAAAGTAGTTTCACGATTTTTTAACAGTAAAGGTTGTAGATAGTCTATTTCAGGGGTGGCCAATCTCCTTGATAGTTCGAGCCATTTTTCAAAATTTGAAATATTTCGCGAGCCGCAATTAAATACGTATTTAAAAGGTATGAAAAAAAGACATATATTTTTTTTTACAAAAATTATGTTTATTGATAACATATGAATAAAAGTACAAAATATGTGTATTGAATTTAAATATTAAAAATTAAACATTTATTTTACTTCTCTTGATAATTCTTTAAAATTTGGTGAATAATTGGTGACAGCACTTCTCAGTAATTCTTTGAGATGCTGGTTAGTTAATACTGATCGGTGTTTGGATTTCACGACTTTTAAAGTGGAATAAAATGATTCACATAAGTACGTTGTTCCGAATATTGAAATAATTCGACAAGCAGCCTTTTTTAATTCAGGATACTTCGATTCTGGTATAAATTTCCAAAATTCAGTGATCGGCGTCGACTTATATTTTAATTGTAGAGCTTGATCTTCTTGCATCTCTATTAATTCTAATTCTCCAGATGCTTTTTGGGTCATAATTACATTGGAAATTGAAAACTCACTTTGAATTATGTTAATTTCAAATGGATTTAGAAAAAAATCAAGAGACGATATAAAACATTTCAAGTACATTTATCGAGAGCCACAAATAATCCTTCAAAGAGCCGCATGCGGCTCGCGAGCCACAGGTTGGCCACCCCTGGTCTATTTTTTAACCACGGAAGGCTACGAAAAGCAAAATTACTGACTGTATTGTGGCAATCAATTTCATAGCAGTTGATTAACTATTAAACTGTGCACCTAACCTCTAATTGCTAATGGCTATTGTCACTGTTAATTTGCGAATGAAGGCTGGCAAGTGACGTCACCGTTCTCCAGTCAATAGCTATCGAGGTGAGTTTAAGAAATTATATAGTATATTTTTCATAGTAACTCTTTTTCCAGCTACGTTCATTCTTTCATTAATTTCTGCTCAAACACATTAAAAGATAAAAGCTTTAATTTACAATTTTCAAACTCAGTAAATTTAATAAAGAATGTAAGTCGAAGTGATATTATTATCACGTTTTCACCTATTAAGTATGATCAAGTATTTTTTTAATCAGTCCTTCAGTATGTGGAAACAGTAACATCTGTAGGTGTCATATATTACTTTCACACGTGAATTAGAGGGATATGAAATGTAATTCTCGTGCAACCTATTGAGTGAGGTGCAGTTGTTTGGGACATGTGGTACAGGAGGTGAAATTAGCGATCGTCAATCAATTCCGCTTGGTCACTTATTGGCACAATCACCAAAGGTGTTGAAATTCTCTTCACAGTCGTTGATCATGTGGTAACAATATCGGAAACACAGAATTGGTGCCTTGTTTCTTATCATAATTTATGACATTGGTAATCTTCTATTAACACAATGCTGGTGCCGGGGAAGTAAGAGGTTACCACGGAGGGAGGGGGGGGGGGGTGTTTACCTCTCCAAGGGAACGTCTGGGAAGATGAACTGCGAAGATTTTCCATTGCGTTTCCAAGTGTGACAGTACTCGTTACTGTTGTTGTAAGTGTGAATGACTGCGATATTGTTTGTGTTCAGTTTAAAGTGTTGTGGATGGGAGATGGAAGAGGTTGTAACAGCCCGCAAATCTAAAATTAAATGGAATTGTATTTTATGAAGCACTTATAGTAAGCTAGAGTTTGGTTGAATATGATCTGGTAGGTTTGTTTTTCAATTTCCTGTAAATCAATGTATATAGACTTTGTTTTATGAATAGAAATTATTTAGAGGCCATTAAATATGTTTAAGGACAGAATTGTGCAAGAGAATTGCTTAAATGTTTGTAATTCCAAGTATTAATATAAGTAACGATGTCTAAAAGACTATTTGCTACAGTTTAAAATGAATAATTTTGTGTTTAAGTATCTTTAATTTCCATTTCTGACCATTTTGTAATGATGGTAAATGATTATGTATTAATTCTGATTGTTTTTAATATGTTTCAATTGTTTAAGTATTGTTAATGTTTGAGAAATATCTGTCGGAATCCTTTGAAGAGTTCTAAAAATTTCGATAGAGTTTATATAAAGCGATTATCTAAGACAGAGAAATAGTTTTAGTTTTCACCGACTCAATTTACGACGGCCAAGAACTTTATTATCTGTGGAAGGAGTATTGTATACAATCGCTGGATTGTGTGTATTCGTGTAAACAGTATCGTTGACGTCGTGATTCTTTGAAAATAAAAACAAATGTTAAATTGAACTGTATGGTGGACTATTTATTTATGATTTTAATTAAACCACGAACAATCTAATAAGGTATTGTCGGCCCATTCACGCCTACTCTTCCAAATGACCTCATGGGAGGACGCCAGACTTAAAGACCCTACCAGACGGACGAATCACTATCAACAGTGTCGTATGTCCTCACGCTATAGGTTTGGGATTATGCCCAGGATTTGAAGGTTCACAACCTGGTGAATGGTAATTGTGCACCACCACCTCTACTACGTTAAAGGCTAAGTCCCTGTGATGGAAACATCTTTCACGACAACCTCTCTGTTAGTGCCGCATACCGTCACTATGTCGCAGCCAACTGAGCCATTAGGGCTGGCTAACGTTTGAGTAAAACTTAGTAAATATATAGCCAAACTAACAGAGACAAAATTACGTTTTTCGAATGGCTATATTAAAAAAGAAGTTTTCAACTATTCGTTTACTATCTAAGAAGTAAGTAGCGAAAAATCCCTATTTTCTTTCTGTATCAATCATATCTACTCTCATCTCTTAATATTACATGCTCCCAGTTAGTAAACAGTAGAGCAGCAAACCGTATGGATTCGTTACTGAGTAACCAGTACATCGCGTGACTCGAATTACCGAAACTTTACTCACAAGTTCATTTCGTTACTCGCATTTATAGTATGGATGTCAATTTGATTAGATAAACGAACAAATATTACGCATCATTTTGGAACTGGAACGGTTCGCCGCGCAACTAAATGAATCTGGATGAGAGAATGAACATGTTCACATTGTGCGTCGCCTACTTCTGGGAATTTCGATTTGAATTCGTTTCGTTACAAATGAAAATGTTTACAATAAGTACAAACATGTTGCATACATTATTTTAATATAATTAATATTAGTTACTGTTAAGTGTTGATATTTTTAACGAGGTAAGTTAGAATAATTTTAAGAACATAAATAGTTATTTTGTAGTTTTGCTTTTGTTTAACAATAAAATTTACAAAGCTTAATTTGTAAATACAGAATTTGGATAGATAATTTGAGATTGATATTGCTTTTTTAGTGATCATACCTTAGTGAGATTTTATTTATTTCAAACATTTGTGAAATACGTTTATTCTAAAATATGATATTCTAAAATACGATATTCTAACTTCCATTCCATTTTACAGTGAGAATCTTACCTAAACTTGCTTTAATAAGTGAATTATTTGCTTAAACTACGAATGAAGTCATCCCGTAACCAACACGTGATGCGACTCGATGCTATGATTCATACTAGTGCTGTATTGTGTCGAAAGTAATGAGTAACGAAGCGGTACGATAGTAACGAAGTCGTCCCGTACGCGCCGTGACTCGATACAATGCTAGATGCTAGCGCTCGATTGTACCAAAAGTAACGATTCGGTAGTAACGAGTGCTGATTGGTTTATTAACGAATGCATACGGGGACACAATTTCTCGTTACTTTTACAGCTCTAGTAAACAGTATTCTAGCTATAGTTGCTGTTATTTTCATAGATACGAGTCACTAATACTAATTTTATAGGAATGATACTTCTGTACACAACTTTTCTTGGCAGTACACAGGACGCCACCTAGCGAATATGAAGGCCTTCATCGTTTCATCTGATAAAGAAACATCATATAGAAGACATTCATACAGTTTCTTTTTAAATCTGTTACGCTTTTGTAGTATATTGTGTTTGTAGGGAGACATCTACCTCTTTCCTTGGAGCTAAGAATCTTTTCTTATATTTTTTATCGATAAAATACTTACTTCTGATGAATTAGCTATGTGCAATTACATCCGCACCGACGATGAGCTATCTCTGTGAAATACTACATGTGTACCGATACCGATCCGGAATTGTTACTTGTATATCTAAACGTTTCGAAAGCTTCCTTGTTTATAAACAAATCATTCCAGATACTATCCGCAATATCTAGAATGCTTTTTCATAGCGTTATAATGAAATTCTATGGGATTATTTGTTTAGGGATTTACGCCTCGTAAACTTCGGGGTCATTAGAGAAAAGACAGGACTACGTGCAAGGAACTACAAGATATTCGGACATGGTAATTGAAGTAATCATCGATATTATTTTTTGAAAATATCGATATTTATGAGTGATATTTTTAGGACGATATATCGATACTGAAACCTGGGTATCGGCTTCGATATTTTTTAAATTATGTTATTATTTTTCGTTTGCTCTGAATGACAGTATGCCCCTCAAATTTCTGTTACGCATAGAGATAAGTAAGCTTAAGTAAATCTTACAACGTTTCTATAATTAATTTGGAAGTCATAGGTACCAAGTCTACTCAGATGATGACAACAGTGTAGGCAAGGCATCGCTCCCCCAGCACGAATCGAACGCTAGCAGATTGTTTGAAATGAGCGTGTGCATTGTCCAGGGAAGTCCAACTTGAAATTAGTGTTTTAGCAGGAATAGTTTTATAGTGGGAATTGTAAATAACAACTAGTTGCTATTTAGAGAGCAAGAATAGTAACACAACTCAGAATAAGCTATTAACATACAAAACTAAATAAAATACCACAGAAAAAAATCTTATGAAAAAAGTTATGGAATTTGGCCATAATGCAGGTTGTGAAAGCTAAACTTCTGCCTAAATAAATGCGTCAACTGTATTGCTTTTCAATCTTAAAAATACGCAGAGTAAAATTTTCCTCGAACCTCTTTTTAAATTTTATTAATTTTTATGAAAATTATGAAACGCATAATGACAAAATTTAAAAAATCAACAATCATTACCAAGAGAAAACATTCAAAGGTGAAAAATTGATTTTAAAAAAAAAATTACACATCTATTTATCAGTGGCCAGCCTTATTTTTATAAGGTTTGATTTTATGAAATTGCATTTACGAACAAATCCATATATGGATACTTTTTCCGATATATCGACAGCCGATATTGATACTTTTTAATATATCGATATATCGAAAATCCGATATTTTAAAAAATATCTACAGTCCTAGTAGGTCTAAGCAGCAGAGGTCCTCCACTGAGTTGGTCTTATAGTTTGACGACTTCAGTGTTTCAGGTTTCAAACGCTTCAAAAGCTGCAAGGTTGCGATCAAAAGAATCTGCTTTCCCTTTCGCCTTTGCCGCAAGAGAATTCTTCATTCCTTTTCCTGGTCGAACAGGGTGGTGTGCTAAC
Source organism: Vandiemenella viatica (assembly GCA_031002005.1). Classification (NCBI taxonomy): domain Eukaryota; kingdom Metazoa; phylum Arthropoda; class Insecta; order Orthoptera; family Morabidae; genus Vandiemenella; species Vandiemenella viatica. Next base: position 198,900,608 of record JARYHS010012519.1, read on the forward strand.
TCAAACTCACTCTCCTGGAAAGACTTTGGGAAATCATGTTAAACCGCAAAATCGAAGAACTTCCAATCTACCACATCAGCATTCTCCCACCAACCTCTGTGCTTTACTCTAATTACGGGTGTTTCTCAAAAACTAGATTTAAGTTCCAATGACAATACCGTTCTAAAAGGCTTTCGAAGACCTGTACTCAATATGATTTTCGCTTTTAAAAATCGCTGCTTTATTGTTAACTATATAAGAAAATTTATACATTTTAACAGCGAGAAGCAAATTTTGTTAGGTTGAACGAGACTCGAGCAAAATCAACTGGATGAATTTTCATAAACTTTTAATTATTGTTCTGCCCAAGGTCCTATTACTGAAAAGAGATATAGTTTATCATAATGTGGCTTTGGGAACCTGAGATATACAAATTTGTTTCATTGATCACAAATCGCGGAAAAAACTGGATGTTGGATTTTGATCACTTTACAGGCCACCATCTCATAATTACTAAAGGGATTGTTTCACTGAGATTAAAACATTTGGAAATTAAGATAAACTTATCCGCATATTAGTGTCCATATAACAGGAAATTACTTTTTTCAATCGAAATGTTTGCCGGGATACGAACAAAAGGAGTAGTTTTATTCGTACTGAAATTATTCCAAACTGAAACTTATTGAATATAAAAAATCGCTTAACTTATTTTTGAGATCATTGTCTCGAGTGGATTACTCAGTGATAATTTCGACTGTTATTGACTGCAAATAATGAGGTCAAATCAATCGTGGGAAAAAATAATTAAAAAACTAAATGAAATGCTGAATAAAACATATTCTATACTCAGAGCAAAAGTACGTAGCAAAAATATTATACTGTTATAAATTCCTAATTCATTCCTATTAATTATGTGCGTACCACAATGATTAAGTATTCAAATGTAATATAATGTAATCAGAATTGTTAAAGGTATTCTATTGTTATTGTTAGAGCTGAAAAATAAACGATCCTACTTGCGTTGTAAATTACTCCAGAAATCTCTGCAAATCAATTGCAATGCCTGTTAAATAATGCACACATTAAGCCTTTTATGGGAAAGATATCGTTATCTCTAAAGCAAATGAGATTTCTTCTTGGGTATTACAGACCCTGTTTTGCTTCCTTAAAATAAAATGTATCCAGATGAACCACTGAATAACAATTATAATTATGTGCAGGGGTACAACACTCTTATTGCTAGAGCATTATATGCATATTCGCAACACTTGATTATTTTTTTTTTTTTTTGAAAGCAAATAACGTAAAATCCTAAATAAATGAGGAGATATATGGGGTTATATGGGACAAACAGTATCCAAGCCCTCCAAAACTTTTCTAGCACCATAATTACCTCACTTCTAACTGATCTACAAATAGTTTATTCTATAGTGAGGCTTAATAACGCAGTTTTTCTCGGCGTTTTTATATAATAAGGCCGTTAATATTTATTTGTGAAACACAATTTACTCATGCCTAATGTGATATGTTTAACTTTACGTTCCACCTTCTGAATAATATAAAACGCTAAGTATTCCAACGTCTATGAAAGTTACGGTTCTATTTTACATTCATTTGCTGTGTATGAATGCAAAATAATATTAGACAGTTTTATTGGAAGGAAATAAAATACGTTGGATACAAGTGTTAGAAATGATAATATTTTTTAAAAATCTGTAATTTATCATTGGCAAAAATTGCTAGTGATCATCCAAATCAACTCACACCAAACAAACAACAATCGAAAGGCAGATCGTGACAGTATCTGTCGGTCAGCTGACCGGTACAGATATTTTTGCACCTGAGCATGACAACGGTTTAGTCGTCGAAACATCGTGTTTTCACAACACAATCCAGCGGTACACTCGTGAATATTTCATTGCAATCACACACCAGGAAAGTTTACTTTGTTAAGTGGAAACAGGCTTTAGGTATAACAAAAAAGTATAGAGACTATTTGTTTAATTTTTTTAGCTTTTATACTGATAATTTACGCCTGTAGAAGATACTTCGTTTAAAGTTATAATCTGATTTTGGCCAGGCGAATGAAACGTTATAGTGAAAAATTAATACTTAACGACTTATTTCTTAAAATTTGGCATATTTGATTAATAACTTAGTTTCAATATATATCTGCGTTATTAAATGAATTCTAGCATAATTTACTAAATAAATATTCGGATTTTCGTGGTTCTCTAGTTACTTTATAACACTAATTGTCTTTTTTTGTTAAAAAAAATCCTTAACAGTGAACAATTACAAATCCATTAACCCTGTAAGTAGTGGAGAAAATACTCTATTAGAGGCAACTGACATCTCAATTATTTTATTAGATTTGGTAATAATTATAGCATTACTTATTTCCGATAGTTGAACAGCCAGTTAAATGTAACCTTCCAAATGTAATTCCTATCGCTTCATTGATGCCAGAACGATGATTTTAAACGAAAAATTTGATCTTCTTTTAGAATTAACAGACGAGTTAAGAGTCTTGTGAATGTTGATTTAAATTTGTTAAGGTAAAAAAATAATTTCGTGCACTAATTTGAATACCGTATGTGTTAGTATTTTTTATTGGCATCGTAATTTATCTTAAAGTTTTAACAGTAAAAATTGCAACGATGCAAACCCTTGAAAGTATTTAATAATTCGTCGTTTTTATTATATGATTCATTTAATAAATTACATGACCTCAAATAGCTAATAAAGTTCGAAGATTAATGTACGGGGCAGTGGACTACGTAAATAATAATTTTGGAGGTAAAGAATAATAAACTTTACATGAAGGTAAATTTCCACTCAGTTTGTCAAAAAAGATAGACGCTGCTAAAATGAGTATGAATCATCCCAACCGGTACGTTGTCATTTTACTGTCAACACTGTTAAATTCTGCTCTACCATGGCAACTCACTGCTCCACCATGTTTAAGCCTGTTTCGGCGTTGTCAAGGCAGAGCTAATATTTGATTACACCAGTCGCCTATCTTCTCTCGCTAGGCTAGATGTAACCGCACCCAAGGCACCCTGCTATGACGACTGCACATGCGAAGTTCAACAAACCGCTCCTTGATTTTATACCTTAACTGATCTCTTCAAAGCGAACAGCGATGTTCTAATTAATTTAATTTAGTTTAATTGAAAGGAGCGTATGCTCCAGTGACTTCTTCTTCTCGTGTCGATGACAGCATCAAATATGTGGTAGTTTTTCTGCCAATGCGATGGCTTTGTTAGTAGCTGATTGGGGGTCAAGTTGAGACACATTTAATCCAATTTTTGGACAAGACAGCAAGTGTAGCATTGTTTCTCTCTCCCCGCACGAACATGTGGTATCTGGCTGTTCTCCCAGGTATCCCCAGGTGGCAAGAGTATCTTTGCAGCGGCCAACTCCAACTCGAAGCCTGTTTAGCGACTTCCATATGGGCCATGGTTTTCAGACCCAGGTGGTAGACCCTCTTTTCGCTTGATCCACTCGAACCCTTGTTGTAATCTCTTCTCCCAAGCCAGTATTCTTTCATATGACAGCATCTACAGCTTCTGCTCCAGTAACAATTTCCCTTCACACCTATTGTTTCCCTTTCTTATACCTACCTACTTTTGCCCTTTCCGATTTTTAATTTTAAGTTCTGTCAGCGATTTTAGTAAATTATTAATCAGTTCCCTAACTTCCTTACTTACGTTCAATTTCAACGTTTCTGCTAAACTATTCGAAAACGATGGCGAGTTTATGGAAACAGCTTCAGAAGTTCTTCATCGCAGGCTGTCTGTCTCACGATGCAGAGAAAGTCATTAGGAGGCAACAGCAGGACATAGAAGGTATAAACAAATGTTATTATCGTTTTGACAGTTGTTCACTGCATGATACGTTTGTCATACGCCATTATTCTTACTGCTAGGTGATCACGATAAAATTCGGCAACAGTGGGCAGTCATTCATAAGGAAGTGCAAAAATTACTGAAATACAGGGTGTTTCAAAAAGAATATACGTATTACAAAGTATTCTTTTGTCCAAACTATCGATCGCTGCGCCCCGGCTCGGCTATTGGAGAAACGAATACATAGTCTAGTTTATTTAATAGCCGCTAGATGTCAGTCGTCTTGTGTTATTCTTGGTAACCGTCATATGTTTAAAATGGCTACTCCACAGCAGAAATCATTTGTGTTATCGAGTTTGCGAAGTGCAATTCCGTGATTACAGTGTAAAGACGTTTCAGGTTGAGGTACCAAATGCATCCTCCGAATGGGTGGAACATTCGTAGATGGTATCGACAGTTTGTAGATACCGGATGTGTATGTAAAGGAAAGAGTCCTGGCCGCCCTCGTGTTTCTGAGGCACATGTTGCACGAATTCAAACTGCTTTCCAACGTAGGCCTTCAAAATCAACTCGTCGTGCCAGTCGGGAGTTACACTACCTACAACAACAATTTGGCGTGTTTTGAGACGTCGGTTGGTTATGAAGCCGTACAAGTTACAGTTGTTTCAAGCCCTGCGTCCTGATGACAAACGGAAACGTGTGGCATTTTGTAACGAGATTAATGATGCTATTGACAATGATACCACTTTCGTTTTCAGTGATGAAGCGACTTTCCATGTTAGTGGCCAGGTAAGCAAACACAATGTTTGAATTTGGGGTCTACAGAACCCACATGCAGTCATTGAACATGTACGAGATTCGCCTAAAGTCAATGTGTTTTGTGCGATATCCCGATCATCTGTTTACGGCCCATTCTTCTTTGATGGAAACACGGTTAACGGTAAGCAGTATCTCGCTATGTTACAAAACTGCTTGTTTCCGAGGCTGCACGAAGACAACTTTATTTTTCAACAAGACGGGGCACCCCCTCACTGGAGTCGCCAAGTGCGTGAATATCTGAATGAAACTCTACCGAACCGTTGGATTGTCGTCAAGGAGCTGGCGACTTAGCATGCATCAGCTGGGCTCCACGGTCACCGGATTTGACACCCTGTGACATCAGTGACGAAGGACATGCTTGCCCGAGTATGGGAGGAATTTGAGTATCGGTGTGATATTGTTCGTGTGGCTGATGGAGGACATGTTGAACATCTGTAATCTGAACTTAAGAGGTTCGTAAATATGTGTGTAAAGTTTCATATTCGTATGTCTTACAGTTTAATAAATATATGCATTCGAAATACGTATATTCTTTTTGAAATACCCTGTAATTTACTAGGGTAAATGATGAATAATTTACCAAAAAGGCTTAAGGAATTTAAAATCAAAACTAAGAATGGCTAAAATAGGTTAATGGAGAAATTTAAGACTTAAAATATATAATACAGCAATAAAAAATATAATAAGAAAAGGGTAATTATATTACTAGGAAAATCGCCACTAGAGCATGCTCTCCATCGCCGTTTAATTCTATTCTTGGAGATTATTGGATAGGCTTAACGGATTATCGATATTTAAAACGGCAATTTAATTTTTGTAAGAATATGCAGTTTCTTCAATATGTTACCTATGTTGGATACTACATCAAATAACACTATGATTTGCAATTTCTGACGAGCAGTATTTCCCCGATGAAATTCTTAGATCTCTTCCTAGAATATATCCCAAAGTTTTTTCCACCGCAAATCTTGTATCGAAATTGGGTTGTCCTTTATTCTGCCAAGCCACGTATCCGGATGACAGCAATATAGAAGCTCCATCTAGCACATCTGATAGCTTAGTCGTTGTCCTGTGGAAGTTAGATTTCCACTGCGTTAGAGGGGTGCTCTAAACCTGAAAGCATTCACAGTACCTCGAGATGTCTTGTACAAATTCAGGGCTATAAATTTCCTTGCCTTAATCTTTAAATCAGTATATTCAAAAGAAAATTTCCTTTAATGGCACAGTGTTTAACAATAGCTATGGTTTCAGAGGGTCTATCGAATTGTAACTCCAATTTCCTGCTCATGTTTAAACTTCACAATCCTCTTGATGTAATTGATATGAGTTCCAACACAAACTATTACAATATGTTGAGCCTTTTTCTTCTCATAGATTTACTGCAATCTACTGTGATCGTTCTTTTTTTCCCCCTTTTTTTAAACTGCTTAACGTCTCTTAACAGCGAGGTCTTTAGAGACGGGAAAGAATGGGGGGCAAGGAATGGGAAGGAATTTGGCTATGGCCTTTTGAAGAAAGCATACCGGCATTTGCCTGGAGTGATTTGGGAAACCATGGAAAACCCAAATCTGGATGCCCGGACGGGGATTCAAACCGCCGTCGTCCCGAATGCGAGGTCAGAACGCTAACCGTTACACCACCACTCTCGGTTACTGTGATCGTACTGTTCTGGGATATAATTGTTTACTAGGCTTCGCAAAAATAATTTCATGTCTAATTGAAGAAGAAACTGTTGTTTGCTCATGATGCGTGGTTAACAACGTAAAATATATCAAATCATTGGTGAATCTACTCACAATATCGTTATAACACTTATTCAATGTATAAAGAATTACTTGAAAAATAACTTAAAGGATGCACGGTTTGTATGTTTGAAACATACTTTATCTATGCCCGTTAGCATGCAGACGTATGTACGTACGTTGCAATTAGCATTATTTCGAGTATTGAACAAACACACTTTCATACTATCATACAGTTGTCACTGAATTTACTAATACATACAAATAAAAATGTAAGTGTTCATTTGTTAGTAATCTAAAATCTCCGAAAGTTCTTCATCGATTGCATTGATATTTTGACACAACGTTTCATTCGAATTCTCGCCTATTCTTCTACACACTTGTCAGTTATTTCGTTAGTATTTTTTTCTCTCTTTTTTTCGTTTATTTGATTTTGTTTCAGTGATTTTCTGTGATTTTTTTCTAATTTTTATTTTGGTTTAATCTTTAATTAGTATTTTTCATTCCTTTTTAATTTTCTTTCGTATCTTTATTTTTGTTTTATCCTTTATTTTTTGCCTGAAATTGGGAGTGGAAAGTTGCCGTTACTAATAGAGGAATAATTTCACTGCCTCATAACTTCTGCAATTTAGAAAAGTCAAAGCAAGAATTCATTGGAAAAGTATTTCACAATATTCAAATCTAAATAACTAAAAATTTAAATTTTCGTGTGTTCAAAATCTTAAATGTCCGAAAGTTCTTCATCGATTGCTTTGAATTTTGACACAATGTTGCTTTCAAATTCGCGCCTGTTATTATATTCCTATCTCGATTATTCCTTGGTTTATTTTCATTTTTTCGTTTGTTCAAAATCTTAAATCTCCGAAAGCTGTTGAAATTTCTACACAACATTACATTCCAGTTCGCAGGTGTTTTGTAGTGAGGGGATGCACCAGGAAGTGAGGTAACTGGGATATAAAACCTGTCCTAGACGGCCCAGGAAGATGGCAGAATAAGAATGGACCATATAGCTGCCCTTGGCGATGACAGGTTTGGGGTTTGGTGGTAGTTTTTGCCTTTGAAGAAGAAGAATAGGTGGACCGGGGTTGTGGGGAAATATATTGGGAGGATGTTGGGATGGTGCTGATCAAGAAAACGTTCGACAGCATTGAAGCCCTATGGTAATTAAGAATGTTGGTGTACTAGGATCTCAAAGGAAATATGTGTGGGCATAATAGAAAAAACCGAAGAGGATATATTGTGTGTCCTTGTTGTGGGGAGGGAACGAGTATGGTTTGTATTAGAAAATAAAGATACCGTGAAGTGGGGTAAATTAAACTTTTAGATAGGAGAAAAAATACTACTTACCAAAATCGAAGGGTGCAGGATCGTTGAAATACCGATAGGAACCTATGCACATTAAACGCTTAAATTTTCGGGTTTATATCTCATCATCAAGAATATAGTTTTTTTTTTTAATGATCTGGTGTGATTTTTTCCTGAGTATAGATTTTTTTTCCTAAGATTTATTTTAATTTCAATTCAATTATTTCGTTATTCACAGCAATGCGTGGCCAAGTACATCTAGTTTTAAAATAGACTGATTAAGATTAAACCAACAATAATGGGTGATAAGGTTCTGTAGAGGGTTAAATTAATTGCGGTGGAATTAAAGCCGCGACAGCAATTTCCCTACACACCTTCTTCGTGGTTTGGCTAGCAAGAAATGAAGTTGGGTGAAATTACGAATTTATAATTTAAAATATTCGGTAGTTTCGATTCTGTGATAGACAGACAGCCAGACGGCTGGATAAATACGTAATTCCATAAATACTACAAGTCCTCTGTCGTTAAGAAGGTACTGACATCTAAAAACGAATAAAATTACAGATGAAAAAAATAAAATTAAAAAATCGAAAATTTTAATTATTCGCCGCTCTTTGTTCCTGAATAGCTTTGAGATATGAGAAGTAACATGTGTCAGCAACAATGACGACTGATTCCGTATTGAGCTCAAAACGAAATGCAGATCGCTGTTACATGAATCATTGTTTGGAATCCAGCTGATGAGGTAGATGATGTCAGTACTTAACTTACGAAACTTAAAACTCGTGACATACTCCCTGTACTTGGAACAACCTCCTACTCTTTTTAAAGAATACTGTATACTTCTACATTTACTTCCATAATCTGCAAGGGACAGAAAACTGTAAACGGCAGTGAATCCTTTGCACCAAAAATAATACGTAATGGCATATGGAAAGTCATATTTCGTTCAGCCATAAATTAGTATGTCTCCTTAGGGTCTTCCACCAATTACGTGAGGTGAAATAGGTGGAGGGGGGCACGGCGAAATCTCACCAAAAAGGAAGGGGGGAGCTTTTGAAATTCTTGAAGGACAGTAGAGCTAAAAAAAAAGTCCACAAACGATGCTGACATTGACTTTAGGGGGGTTATAAGGTCTAGAAACCTCACGTCATCTTAAGAGAGAGGGGGCCAACCAGGATCTCACCAAATCTCATCAGAAAAGGGGGAGGGGGGTCCGGAATTCCGGGAAAACACCTCACGTAATTAATAGACCCCCTCTTATTTCATGCATCCAGTCATTGATATCCAAATAAGATTTAATTTAATTTAATTGCGATGGAGCACAGGCTCCGGTGGCAATTTACCTACACACCCATCTTACCCCTATCCTGCACCTACCTACATTTGCCCTCTACAAATTTTATCTTTAAATTCTTTCAAAGTTTTCGGTAAATTATTCATCATTTCTCTTGGTAACTCATTCCACTCCTGACACCCTTACCTAAAAAAGAGAATCTTCCCACACCCTTGTGCCTGAAATCGAGTGCCAGCTTGTGGTCATGGTCATCTTTTCCCTTCCATGCACTACTTTTCATACCTATTGCAATATCTTTCCATGCCTCATCGCCAGTATATGCCCTGTACACTCCCATGACCCTCCTCATCCTCCTTCTATCTTGCAATGAATCCATTCCAACTCCTTTATCATATCCGTCACTGATTGCATTCTGCAATAATTTCCAGAAACAAATCTAGCAGCCCTTTTTTGCACCCTCTCCAACTCCTGTATTTGATACGTAAAATGAGGGCCCCATACTACACTACCATATTCGAGCAATGGTCTGACCAAAGTTTTGTAACCCAATTCCTTGACTTCTCTCGTACATCCCCTCATCACTCTCTCCAACAAGTGCAGAACTTTGAAAACCTTTTCCTACCACCTGTCCTATGTCTCCTGCCCAGTTAAGTTTGTTATCAAAAGTAATTACAAGATATTTACATTTCAAGTCTTCAGCAAGCAATTCTTTCCCCACCTTATATTCATAATTAACCTTTTGTTTTTTAAACTAATTATTATTTAGTAAATACGCCAATACAACTGTTGTAGGATATTCTTTATTTTTCGGACGCGTTTCGCCTCTCGTCGAGGTATCCTCAGCGTACAATGTTTTCTGTAATATGCGATTAGTTATAATTTGAAAAAATTGTTTTGTTTACATATAACGAAATTATTCTATCTATAGGACGCGTAATATGACTTATATTTAACATACTAGTTATGAATTATCTTATAGTTTACATTGTTTACATTGGTGTAATAGGATGGGATTGATATCGCAACTTACATTTACATTTTGAGGTGTGGTAGTTGGTCTTCTGTGACCTCAACCAGCATGCTGTTTCCACTATTGTGTTTAGCTATATAGTTTGATATAATGTGGTTCTTATGCCTCCACTGGTAGTCAACTTTGAAGCACAGTTTTATGCACGTCATTATCAACCTTAATTTTTCGCGTGCGCGCTGTTGCTGATCAGCTGTTATTCCGGCGATGCTCTGTCGGAAGTGTCGTGAGCAATTCCAGACAAGGTATAAGTAAGGAACACCTGCGAGCATTAAAATACAGTAATCATTCAACTTTTGCTGAACATCTCTTAGACAATAACCATTTTCCCACAAACATAAACACAGACTTGAAAATCCTAACAACAAACAACACAAAACACAATATCCTTACTATCAAATTCAAAAAGCAATAATCTCAGGAAAACATGTACTTAATGACCATGTAAACCTAACAAACCAAACCTTATTCAAGTTAATAAACATCGAAACTGACACAAAACAGCATTATATACACAAATTTAACTATAACAGTAATTTAACACCACTTTGCATCTCCCACATTTACCACACATGCACATTTTAGCTAAAACAAAACAAAACACACACACGAATGCAATTACACAATTCAAACTCTCCGCTCACGACACTTCCGACAGAGAATCGCCGTAATAATAGCTGAACAGCAACAGCGCGCACGCGAAAACTGAAGGTTGATAATGACGTGCATAAAACTGTGCTTCAAAGTTGACTACCAGTGGAGGCATAAGAACCCATTATATCAAACTATATAGCTAAACACAATAGTGGAAACAGCATGCTGGTTGAGGTCACAGAAGACCAACTACCACACCTCAAAATGTAAATGTAAGTTGCGATATCAATCCCATCCTATTACACCAATGTAAACAATGTAAACTATAAGATAATTCATAACTAGTATGTTAAATATAAGTCATATTACGCGTCCTATAGATAGAATAATTTCGTTATATGTAAACAAAACAATTTTTTCAAATTATAACTAATCGCATATTACAGAAAACATTGTACGCTGAGGATACCTCGACGAGAGGCGAAACGCGTCCGAAAAATAAAGAATATCCTGCAACAGTTGTATTGGCGTATTTACTAAATAATAATTAGTTTAACAAGCAACTGTGGAAGAAACGGCCTGCAATAATCAAATCTTTTGTTTTTTATTTGTGTATCTAATAAGTTGACTCTTCTTTGCATTTATCTTCATTCCATGTTTACCAACCAAATTAGATATCCTGTCCAGATCACCCTGCAACTGTTTACAATCCTCTAAAGATGATGGGAGATGTACTTTATTCCATTCTTAAATGATAAAAGTTCTTCGCTTGTTATTCAATAAATTTATGCGAAAATTACGTCTTATATCTATCAGTCAAACTCAGCACAATCTTTGGCACTGTCGTAATGGACATTATAACATTGATAATAATCAATAAAATATTATAAAAAAGTGGATAAGGTGCTAGCTTTCAAAAGATCGATGTCTGGTCCAAAGTTCAAAACCCGGTAGGGTCAGGAATTTCTAAGAGTTGTGTTTGATCATATGAACTACGCCAGGACGTTCCGTGTTTCCGATTCCACGTTAAACTGTAGGTCCTGGAGGAAATGAGATGTCCGTCCTACCTGTTATAAAATGGCTAAGATGCCATGGCTTAGGATCCAATAAACCTTCGGGTTGTGACCTGAGATACGACTGTGGAAAATAGTCGGAGGATCATGGAAAATTGTGACTGAATTTATCACAGTGGCGATATTATGAGCTCTTTGGTAGAAGCTGAGAAATATTTAAAAAAAAATTAAAGTGGAGAAGGAAGATTTATTAAGAAAAAGAAATGAATTTACAAAAAAAAAAGAAGTGGAGACTTTTGAATAGTTGATTAGATGTCAAAAAAGTAGACCAATTAATCTCAGTTGCATAACAATAACAGTGTGAAAATTATTGCTTTGATTTAACTGTATTTGTGATGTTCGTACAATGTATACCCGTTTGTTATTCAGTTAAGACTAGCTCTATATGGATGGGAAAATATATATCACATGCTGAATCAGGGAGGTTTGGATCTGGCTGGCTCGGCGGTGTATCGACTAATCCTAAAAGCATTGAAGCGGAAACTTTCCTATTACGTTAGGACCAAGTTCAACTGAATCTTCCTTATCTGAAGTTAGAAATACGATTTTAGTTATCTACTGGAGACTCGTGGACCTTAATCCCAACACACTGAAGTTCTTGAAAATCGGTTACACACAAATCAGAACGTGCAGCAATGCAAAGGTTAGATTATTTCCACTACGCATAATATATTTTTTTTATAAACATTTTGATTTTTTATCACATTCTTTTTCTATACGGGAAAACAAATATAAAAACAAATTAACCTCGGAACAAAAATTTAAGTAAAAAATAATGAAGTTGTCATAGAAAAAATTTGGAGGAAACTATGAAATTTTGAGTAAATACAAATAACAATATTAGAGTTATTGTTTTTAAAAATGGTCGTAATTAAAGACTATACAATCAGAAGGATACGGAAAGTTCTCTTCTGTCTACGAACTATGTAAGGACTAGCAGAGTTTCCGGCGTTGTCTGGAATGATCTACAGTACACACACAGCAAATATTGAAGTTCATAATGGAGGTCATTTTTCTGTACTTGTGAATCAAATTTCATGTCAATCGCTCTTCCTTTACGTATTTAAACTGCTAACCACCGATGTAGTAGAAAAGTGATAGGGTTGTTAAATAAAACCTTATCAGGTACATGTTGTACCAAGTATCATCAAAATAACCACAGCCTTTCGTGTAGCAATATAGACAATGATATTTTTTTTCAAGAAATGTGGAAAAGACAGAAACATTCAACAATAATTAATAAAAATACTTGAAATAGGTTATAACAGTTCACTTTCATGTTCAAACAGTTCAGCTATGCATTACTTGTTCACCTATTATTGGTGGTGTAATGGTTAGCGTTCTCGCCTCGCATTCGGGAGACGCCGGTTCGAATCCCCATCCGGGCATCCAGATTTGGCTTTTCCATGGTTTCCCAAATCATTCCAGGCAAATGCCGGGATGCTTCCTTCAAAAGGCCATGGCCGAATTCCTTTCCATTCCTTGCCCCCCAACCTTTTCCCGTCTCTAAAGACCTCGCTGTTAAGAAACATTAAAAAGTTTAAAAAAAAAAATATACTATTAACAGCGAATATAATTTCACTTCCAAGCGTCAGAGTTTGTAGTTGTGTGGCCTGAGATCGTAGTTTCAAGAAACAAAGAAGCTATCGGTAGTTTTTTTTTTTTTCGTTATATTATTAAAAGTAATTTATATGTCGAATCCATCCTGGAAAGATCAGGAATCGGGCGGGTTTAACAGAGTTCCCGGTTCGAGGGAGATGGCTCAATAGCGAAGGTAGGCTGTGGATATCCCTCGGACAGTGGAGAGTAACTACGAGAACACAACTGATACAAGGATCTGGTTTATTTGGTTTAGTCTCACTATACACAATGACAGATAGCGGAATGAAGTTGCCTCGATGTTCAGGCATGAAGAGAGCTCCGTCTGCTGTGCGCTGCCCTTAAGTAGACCCCTCGTAGGTCACTGCAGTCACTGTGGCGCTGGTATCCTGCTCGCTGCGTCTGTGGCGCCATCTAGTAGAGTAGCCCAGTAATCCGAAACCGACGTATATATTTTCGTCTTTACGTAGCATCATCTTCGCATTCAATTCTGCTATCTATGATGTTTTGAAGACTAAAACCAAAATTTATGGAAGGAAACGATACATGCGATAATATGGCTATTATCTTTTATGGAGATATGCATCTAGTTGCTAATTCTTCATTAGTGTTTCACGCCATACATTCAGATTTTCACTTACTGCTCCGGCATTATGTTTCATTGAAGCATAAGACATACCATTCGATTAAATTTAGATTGTAGTTTTTAAAACGGCGGAAACCCTATCGAAATATGTGCTATAGTTTTTTAGTCTTTGTGGAACCAATCTTCACGGTTTTCGTTTCATAGATATATAAGATTGGCTCAAAAATGATTTCTTTATTTTAATCTGTGGAAGTAAGAGAGTATCCGTCAGAGATTGAACAGCTCCTTAAATTCCCCTAGTGACCTCGAAAAGTCGTCTGAAACCGTAATCAAGATCCTAGAACGGGGCGATATCCTTCACTTGCCTCGAAGTCCAACGTAGCGTAGCTTTACGTTCTCGACTATACTATCGGATCGATTTAATGCGCCATGAAGTGGAAAAGGGGGGGGGGGGTACATCACCCCGAAATGGCTTCTCGGTCTCCAGTAGCGTCATTTCATATGAATACAGTATTTACACGCTATGCGAGCTGGTGAATCTACAGTGAAAACGAGTTGTGTGTGTAATTCAGTCAGTATATATAAATCTTTTAGTACTGTATAAGCCCAGTGATGAGAACTGTAAAACTGATGTTCCCATTTTCAAACCTCGGTGGGACCAGAAATTTTTAGGAACTTAGCTTTGATAATATGAGTATACCAGGACGCTCCGTGGTTCTGAATCCACCTTAAACTGTAGGTCCAGCCGCGACAGAGGCGGAATACGCGGCAAATTGAAATTCTGTCAGCAGGTTGAAAGACTACACGAATTTTACTTTTTCATCTTTCTGCAAATACTGAAATCACGAAGTGCATAAAATCCTCGATCAATAATGCCGAAAAATGGAAAAGTTGACAACAATGTTGGGTACCTAAGAAGTAGTCTAATTTATGTCCGACTGACATGTAATATCATGCAGGCAAGTAGACAAGTTAAAATATCTTTTTTGTAGTACACTAGTGGCTATACGACGGTACTGTTCTAGCAATGATCCGATACATAAGAAGTATTTACTTTAAGAATTCCAAATCTTTGTCTTAATTCGACATTAATTTTGCCTTTTTGACTCATATAACAACAAAGGTATTTTCTCTTTTATAGCACTAAAATTCTAAAGGAAGATTTTCGACTAAATATAAACTAAACTGAGACAAAAGTGATGAAATGTAGCAGAAATGAAGCAATAGTAGTAAACTAAATATAAAAATTGGATCGGATGCAATAAAAGAAGCATGTGAATTATGCTACTTAGGAAACAAAATTACCGCTGATGTCCAGAGCAGGAATGATGTTAAATGTAAAACAAACAATACTATCAAAAAGAGCCTTTATGGGGGAAAAAAAATCTATTACAGTAGTTTGAAATATGTAGTAGGACTTAGAAGTTTTTAAAACTCTTACAGTACTTTATGGCACGGAAACATGGACTTTAGGAAAACTGAAGCATTTGAAATTTGGTGCTATAAAAGGATGCTGAAAATTAAGTGGACAGATAAAGTACAAAATGAACGTGATTTGAAAATGAAGGACGAGGAAAGAAGTTTGTGGAAGAGTCTGACAGAAAGAAAAGACTGGCTGGTAGGTCACATTTTTAAGACATGCAGTTTTGGTTAATTTATTATTTGAGGGATCAGTAGGAGGAAAGATGGTAGGGACAATTGTATCAAATCAGAGGAGAGACAAAAAGAAAATCAATAAATGACGATCTTTGAATTCTTTTATCAATGATGACTTTTGTAACTGCAATCTAACAGGGGAAATAAGTGAAATAACTAATTTGTTGTACCTATTTCGAGTTTCTGTGTTTTATACATTCATGCTATGTATCAAATGCACTGCATTGACCGTGACTCTCGTATTGATCGACACAGCAATTATTTACACCGCTGAATTACTGGGCCTTGGCATTTGTAGCCGGGCGCATTTATCTGTGAATTACTGTAATTACTGGTAATCTCTGCCTTCACTTCTGAGCAGAAAATAATAGACTGAAACATCTTCGATACCTCCATTCTTTGTTCATATGAATAACAAGTGTGGTGAAATTTGTTGTAGCTCCGTTTATCGATACACATTATGCAATCACCCACAGGCAATGGTTATTAAGTGGATTTCCCACCGTTTGCAGAGAGCTTGGAAAAAAACCTAGGCTAATAGTATAAAGGCTATTTCCCTAACCACGTTGGCGTTCTACATTGCTGTGTTCATTTTGTACGTTCTATCGTAACAGAACTATGATTTCTATAATATAATTTTTGTTTGCCTAGCCGTCACTTCCTATAAAGTGACACTATATGGTGGTTTCAATGATAAAAAAAAATCGATTTTAAACGTAGGGGAAGCCAGAGCAGCACATGTAAGGCAGTTTTCATCAAAGGACATGTATTTCAAATGCATTGAGGTGGCAGTCGAAACAGCAATAAGTCAAAGGATATATAATTGACTTTTGACAACTGCTAAATAAATAGGTATGCAATCATTAAAATTACAATAAAATTAGATCTATTTACGTGAATTTCAGTGCGTTAGAAGTAACATGGTTTCCATGACTTACTCGTCAATCTGTGAATAAATCGACTCTATCAGCGGTACCATGCGACTCAAAAAACAAGGAACAGTCTGCTTCGATTCTTGCTCTGTACATCAAAATTACCGTTGAATTCACCTGTTAATTAAGTCTTGTATTTGTTCGTAACACGTATTGGAACTCAGTGAATGCGAGTGCTTGTTATGTTTCAGAGATTCCAGATCTAATAGCTTATCGACCCTGGTGGCTAGCGAGAACATTCGGGCCTGGAATTTGGTCAGTTCAAACCCCCGTGCGGTCAGCCTAATTTCGGCTTTCCATGATTTCTTGAAATCACTACACGCAAATGCTGGGATGGATCTTTCAAATGGCGAACAGCGAATTCCTTTCCATTTTATTTCCCTCAACCGTCTCCCGCTTCTGGTGACATAGGCGTCAGCGAGTCGTAGAGCTCGGAAAAGAAATTAGTGGCTGGAAAACCGATTATTGTGTATCAATGAAAGTTGTGCAGCACCTTCGTTGCGTCTCTTACGTATTACACAAACAAAGCAGAAACTGCCTATCAGAACCTTCGTTCCTAAAATGTTTACAGCAAACTCACTGCAATAGGTGCTGCGAAGGCAAAACTACTTGTCGGGTAACGGGAGTGGACGGATTATGGATGTGACGAAAATAAATTATATCTAAGCTTATGAAGTTTCTGGATAGAACAAGCAAATATAATGTGATTAGTAAAGACATTAATTGAACATTAGGCATCTGATCATCTTAAAATGAGGGCAAACTAACATCTGTAGGTTTGAGAAGAATTCGTATAAAGATGTGGTAATGAATCTCGTGTTCATCAATTTTGTTTAAACTTGTCGAGCATCTGCTTTTAATGAGAGCTTCCATTTACCAAAAAAATGTAGAGAGTTTTAAGAGGCTGCAGCCAAATTCATTTCTAGTACCTTACCGACCTACCCTGTCTTTTCAACTGGCGATTGGGTAAGTCACGATTTCCAAAACCAGAAAGAAGCAATTGCATCTGTGACCTTATTGCTCAATAAATTTAAAACTTTGGTAAGCTGACGTCACTTCGTAACTTACGTTAATTTCAACTCTGTTTATAGTGACACCCGTTTTGGGATATCCCCCTATAATTATGTATAGTATATACCCAGAAGGTGGTACTTATGATAAATCTAAATTTAAGAACTGTGGATGTTCTAATGAATCTATATTCAGAAGATTGTATTTACAGTACTTAATATGGCTATATGGTCTCTGCCACCGAATACCAATGAATTAATATATATATATATATATATATAAAACCTCTTTTCAAAGCATACTTTCGAAGTCTTCTGTCACGCTGGAGAGATTGCTGCCAACGTTTATGTAAGGCAAGTGTTATTTCAAGGAACTCAAGTGAATGTTTACTGTTTGCATAGAAGTTTCCAGCATGGGACCTTAGTCTGTGGTTTGGATGGTTCTGACTCAACTGCGGAATTAAATATTGAAATTTTCCGGACGGGAACTTGGCTTCCTGTTTCACGTGCCACCGTTGTCGTTTTAAATCTGATTTATGAAGTGAGTGGTTTTAATTAACTGTCTTTGACACTGAAAGTTCAAAAACAGTTGCAAAATATTGTGAACGCATCCGCGTTTATGGTTTAATAGACCAAGTGGCATTTTTTTTAAGAATGAATGAGAACATAACAGTAATTATTATATCAAAAATAAGTTGAAACTAAGGTGTACTGCCTCTTATTAAGAATTAGATTAATTTTTGTTTGTATAAGTTAACAATAAAAATATGATTAATGATTGAAATTGCAGATATGAGGAATTCGATGTTGCTCTGCACATTGATAACACCGTTATACCTGTGTACTGTTGTACATTTGACACTAATATATGTTTATTAAAAACTTATTCTTCATCAAATGTTTTAATAAATAGTATTACACATTTTAATAAACATCTAGAAATCCAACAAAGGCTCATTTTACATCAGTTCTAAGGGTTTTCTATATGTCCATTGATTAAGCTCAGCGGGAAATTGAGATTTTCTCTAGGACGACACTGGGTTGATAAATACGATAATGATTTGCGGTGATCACCATATCGGTTGGGTTGCCATTTAGTAGAAGGCGCCGAGTCTCCTGCCCACAGCCGTCCAACGCGATGGTTCCATTTTCTTCTTGCTTAGGAGACATAAGTCCACTCAGATAACGACATGTAATACAAGAGCAACAACACACACCGCACCAGCGTTAGTCGCATCACGTCTCTTTCTGCAGGCTGGCCACGCACCCACCACTCAGCTCGCAATCCACTGTACCATCCCTACGGCGTCATCTTAGCAACACGGTGAGTGCTACTCGGCACAAGGTCACGTTCCGGAATGCAGCCGAGCAGTTAAACTCTCTTGTTCGCACCGTCCATCTGTGCGATCTAGAGGTCGAGTTTCTCACAAATATATTTCGATGTACTGTGGCACTGCACTATAAAACTTGCGATTTTTGCAGGCAGATATCGGCATGGTCATGATTTCTGTCTGAACAAATCCATATATATATATATATATATATATATATATATATATATAACCAAACACACACACACACACACACACTTACCATACAGATGAAATTTACCTGACCCAGGTATCAATAACACTAAAGAAAAGGCTAAAATATTGGCTTGAGACTTCAACAGCCAACAGGGAACTGGGAGATTATGATAAGAATAAAGATTTATAGTATAATTTCTATTCCATTTAAATGATTAGAAGACCAGTAATGGTAAACGTGTAATTTAGGGAAATCCTCCGTTCATATGTCCTATCTTGCTCCACCGTTTGAAACGTTCCCGAAATCACCACGATATCTGCAGATATGCCATCTGTCAATTTTGCTTTGATCACAGCCTTCAAATAATTTTTTGAAATAGCAGTGAAACGAAGACATGAATTTTTGTCATTAGAAGAATTGCTTTCTTTAACATTTCAAAAAATATATCATTCCAGTTCAGAAAAACTTTAAAATGTCAAACAGAACAGTTATAAAAAGACGATATTTAGATTCGCGACAAACCGTCAACAGATTTAGTCTCCCTGCTATTTAGTTGTAACGAGTTTTATAATTGTAATATTCTCAAATCGTGTGCGCTATGAAACCCGAGGATTAGTTATCATCGTGACGAACGAAAGTGACCCACATAGGCGAGGCGCAAACAAGGAAGGAGATAACTTTGCACATGATAAACCAATAATGAGGGTGGTGATAGCCAGAACTGGGGAACGGTAGATATTAGAAGAAGTGGAAGGGGAACTGTGAAAGCAGCCAAGCAAACAGATAAGAGTGTTGTCACCTAACGACAGAGCCCCGTACAGATAAAATAAACATAGTTAGGTTAAATGCAGTGAGCTATTTTCAAAGTGATCTGTGTGACACAAAACTGGAAACGTTTGGTATTGTACAAATTTGAAGCAATTTGACTCCCAATAAACCAAATATGAAGACTATTTTTAACCTGGTATCAAAAAGTTATTAAACAGGAGAAATTCCAACAGATTTTAATACAAGTATCATCTTCACACTTCCGAGGAAAGCACAAGCTGACAAATGTGATAATTAACCCAGTATATGTCTAACATCACCTGCTTCAAAATTACTGGCCAGAATAATATACAGATGAATGGGAAAGGTAGTAGAACAGGTAGCAGGTGAAGATCAGTCTTGGTTTAGGAAAAACCGAGTTATAAAGGAAGCAATTCTAGCTTTAATATTAATACTTAAAGGGCGATTCAAGAAAAACATAGATACTATTTTTGGCGTTTTTTGATATAGAAAAAGCTTTTCATAATGTTTGGTAGGAGAAGATGTAAAATTTTTTACAGAAGTCAGATCTAAAATGTCGAGATAGAAGAATGCTTTATTATACTTTATAACTATAAAATTATCAAGTTGCTATGATGAAAGTGGAGAATCATGAGAGATGCGTCAGTTTAAAAGGGAGTGAGACAAGACTGTAGTGTATCCCTATTGATATTCAACTTGTATTTAGAGGAAGCAATGAAGGAAGTGAAAGAAAGATTTCAATGTGGCATAAGTGTTCAAGGAGAAAAAAATCAGTATTCTACGGTTTGCTGATGACATTGTGTTTTAACAGAACAAGCTGAAGATATTGAGAAGTTACTGAAAGGCATGAACAAAATACCGAAGGAAAAGTTTGGACTAAATGCAAATCAAAGCAAGACAAAAGTGATGAAATGTACCAGAAATAATACCTTTAATAGCAGGTTAAATATAAAAATAGGATGTGATGTGATGGGAGAAGTAAGTGAATTCTGCTACTTTGGAGGTAAAATTATAACTGATGGCCGGAGCAGGAACAATGTTAAAAGCAGAATAGCACTAGCAAAAAGGCTTTCATGAAAAAGAGGAATCTTTTAGTTTGAAATATTGATCTAGGACGTAGACCTTTTTAAAACTCTATGTGTGGAGCACAGAACTTTATGGTAGCGATGCATGGACTTTTAGAATACAAGAAAGAAGTAAAATTCAATCATTTGAAATATGGTGCTATAAAATGATGCTGAAATTTAGGTGGACAGATAAAATACAAAATGAACGAGTTTTGTAAATGATAGGTGAGAAAAGAAGTTTGTGGAAGTAGCTTACAGATAGAAGAGACAGGATGGTAGGTCATATTTTGAGACATCCTGGATTGGGTAATTTGTTATTGAAGCGAACAGTTGGAGGTAAGAACTGTAGAGGAAGACAGAGATTAGACTACATGAAGCAGATAAATGAGGACGGAAGGTGTAAGGGATATATTGAGATGAAAAGTTTAGCACAAGATAGAAAGGGCTGGAAGATTACATCAAACTGGTAGAATGACTGACGACAGAAAAAAAAGTAACTCATTAAAATTAGAGTCAGAAAAAAGTAAGAAATGGAATACTTCCTGTCTAGATGAAACTTAAATATTCACTGAATTTGGCGACAAGGTATGGAACTCCAATTTCGAAATTTAGGTTGGTAGATTGGAATGGAGTTTATTTCGGCGGCATGTATGTATGGTTTCAGTTTTATGTAATTCGCCTGTAAACTGACAATTCCTTAGGAGTAATAATGAAAACATATGATTGTAACAAAACATAATTCAATATTACAAAATCGCTTTCTTAAATATTAGGGATTAATATTGCAGTGTCTTCTATGTTGAGGAGAGCGACTTCTTGACCTCAGTGTGGTCGCTTACTTCCTCTTAATAGTGTACAAGTAATTTTTCGTATTTAAAAATCAGGTGGGCGCTAGAAATTCCTTTTGGAGTCTTTCCCTATTATGAGGAAAGCGACATCCAGATCTGAAGGTATGCTAATTAGAACATGAATTATTTAAGAAATAGAATTCGTACCCAAGTCAAGTGACATATTATATGAGTGGATGGGACATAGTGAAAAAAAGGTTTTGAATTTGACTTTAGCATTAAAATAAGCACTTGAACATCTTTATTTTATAAAATTTAACAAAGATTGATTTTCTTTTCAGATCATAAAATTACATAACGCTTCTGGGTAAAGCACGAGTGACTGTCTCAGGGAGTGAACTAGGCCACAATTGACGATGCAAAAGTTTCTCTTTCCTGAATTGTTAGTACCATGGTAATCGACTCTACTTGTGCAGTCGGTGGGCCATACGGCGTGGCTGACTGCCCCTGGTGGCTCGGTTCCCCTAGAGGTAGGCATCCACTCAGTGCCCTTCGATGCTTGTTGTCGCCACGAAGCAGCCTTGTGTCCCCCACTTTTTTGAGGCTGTCTTTCAATCTCCGTATTAGGAGGGAAGCTCTTGCCCACTGGTTGGCTCCCAGTCACGAAACATGCAGCCCTCAATTAATAACAATATTAACAATTGTCTCAATTGGCTGCACTGTTCTAGCCCCACCTCACAATTTATTCTTGGGTACAGATTTCCTTTTATTCTCTTTTTACTGAAGAAGTATCCAGCCACTCAGCTCCGTCCTCAGCTGCGGTCTGTGTCACCCGTCTGCTCGACAATTCATCACGCCTAATGGCAACCAGCTGATGTAGTACGTGCTCTCAAGGGCTGACGCGACGCAGACACACGTGTTTACTCTCTGTTCTTTAATGGTACTTTTCAATATTTCCAGTTGAATTAAATATTTTCCTACACATCCTAAACGAAAGTTTCATTATGAGAAGAATTATGCCTAGTAAGTACGAATAAGATTGTCAGAAAATGAAACACTTTGCATTTAGAATGCACAGATTGTTTGAATAACGCACAAATATTTGTTTTTATTTTGCTGTCTCCAAATTACAATTCTTTCTAACTAATTTGAAGGATCAAGCCGTATGGGACAACACAAGGAAAATGCACCATTTAATTAAAACCACAAACATCAAATAGGCTGTCTAATTGGTCCTCCGCGCTCCTTATAGTCCTTTTACACTTTCCAGTTTATGCGGGGCGAGTTTTGTCATCAAACGGCAACCAGACAACTACACCTTGAAAGTCCTTTTTTGTGTAACATTGGGTTTCTCTCGTAATATAAAATTAGGGTCTACCGTGTTTTCTGCATTATTTGGTGAAAAAAAATTGTGTCAACAGCTGCATTTGATGAACTACTCGTATCTGAATTTTTCTTAATTACTGGTAAATTGAGGACTAGCGTCAAACAGTTGAGAAATTTTTACCTGATTAATTTACCTCAGAAACTGGAGTCGACTACCGTATTATCAATGTATCACACTATACACAACTGGGAAATACTGCAATAATAAAAAACTTAAACAATTTTGATCATTCGAAAACGGGTCATAAAAAATGTTTTAAATAAAAAATTCTTAATTCAGAATCATAATTTACAACTATCTGTATTTCATTCAGAACCTAAAGTTGTTTTATTTTTCTTTAACGGCGAAGAATTGAAATTTGATTTTCTATCTTCTTTGCTGTTAATATGATTAAAGTGTAAATGTTTGCAATAATTTCTAAGATAAGAATATTTATGATTATATTATTGCTTTTTTATATCGTTTATCATTCCCGTGTGTATTGAGCTAATGCAATATCAAGTAACAATCATTTATATTTTGCTCTGAGATGGCATATTTTTAAAATGGATCTCCAAAAACAAATCAAATATTCGATATGTGCTTTGCTGCTTTTTAAAACAGCTTCCTGTTCATTTGTATATACTGGTATACAGTATATACTGTCTGGACTATGGTACATAGTACACCCATGTGGAGTTTCTATTTTTCGTAAAAGGAAATCATTTCCTTGTTGTTTCTTGCTTCTCCCTGATTTTGTAAAATTGTAGGACTTCTTGAAGTCCGTAATATTATTTCACAAATACACGGTTTTGTAAAAATAAATGTTTACATCAAAGAACTGATCTATGGGAAACAATTAATAACTGGGTTACCTACAAGCCTTATGAAATTCTTTAATAAAACGTAATTGCCATAACAATAAATATTGGACCGCATAATCATAAACATTACTAAACGGCATGCCAGTTTACTTTAACATCCACCTCCTCCGGTTACAATCGCAATTTAATTTCCGATATTACGTAGTTAATATCAATAGAAGGCGATAGATAGCAATTTCCGCTGGCGCAAGATGAACAGGTTTTGAACAGTTGCGGATGCTGCTGGGGGTGGCGGGCGTTTTCACGAGTAGTCTAGCGTGCAGCTGGTGTTAATTCGCTGACAAACAGGGTTACCCAGCGTACGAGAGGGCCTTGATTAGCTTGTGACGTCAGCCAACCAGCCAGCGCGGTGCATTGTGGACTTAGCGCAATGACACTTGTTGACTGCTGGGATTAATTAAACTGCTGTGCCACTGCACGTATAGCTCAATTTCGTCACCATATGTTGCTGTTTCGATTCGTGATGGCCACTGACTCTTCTGTCTGTAGTTCCCAACATACTTAACGTTACTTGATATTTATTAAGTAAATGGATAATTCAGTTTGATCAACATGCTTCTTAGATGCCGACTCTCTTCAATTATTTCCGATTTATTATTTGCAACATTTATACATTTCTGGGTTATATTCTTATCAGCTGATTACGTTAAAGTCGTAGTATCCCTTGTCCCCGTGATTTAATCCTTCGTATAATTTTCTTCCTTTTGGTTTTCATGACTCGCCTTCATTATCTGCTAAAATTCTTTCCTTTATGTACTGAATCAGCTAAACTATAAGATCAAATGATGGCAGGGTACAGAATCTATATTTTGTCTCTTATTGATTCTAATTTGCTCCTGTTTTTGTATTGTCTAAACCAAGACGTCTAAACGTTTCAGCTATGCACTAAATGAGTGCAAGTATGAGTGTTGCAATAAATAGAGTATTATTTTCTCTTATTAATATTCCATACCCAGAGGAAACGCAACCTATGACAAGTTTTGGGCTTATGTTCCCTATCCTTCCATGTATATATCAGCCGGAAACGTCGCTGGCGAAGTTTGATGGTTATATATATATATATATATCATCAGCCAGTTCATTCACTAAATTATGTGACTTCTTACTGCAACAGCCGGGGTCTTCTCCAGATTGTACAGATTGGCCCTGGACGGAATCGGTGATCAGTGATCAAGGAACTTGTGCTCCCCTTGCCGCTTGTATGAGCCATTTGCTGCCAAAGTAGGTCCTCTTATATGTGTGGACTGGTAGTGCACGGGTCCGAATATCTGACCTAGGTGCGGAGCGACACCATTGGAGCGCTGCAGCGTGATCGTGCACTACGACGGTGCTCTGCGATGCTTTCACGAGTGTGTGGGAACCCTCGCCCTTCAGAGACGCAAAATTGCTGATGGTTGGTGTGCGGGGGGACACTCACTAGGAGCTTGCCCCGTAGCGCGTTGCCTGGTGGACGGCTGGCGGCTTCGTGCTGCTGCTCAATTTCTGGGAGGCGTGTGCCAAGGGTGATCCAGCGTTGTTGCTCGGTCTGCTGCGGCTTTCTGCCTTGTCCCTGCGGGGGAGGGTGCGGCTGGGTGCACGTGAGAATAGCAGAGAGCTTCAGCTATACGGCCAGGTTTTGGAAGGGTCTTTGGCCTGGTTCGTGGCGTGCGCCGCGTCCGCGTGTTTCCCCATGGTCACCCATAAGGGGTGGCGAAAGGCGCCTTACTCACCGTCCTGCGGTGGTGGAGGGTCTGGGTGGTGGATGTTCAGGGGGGTCTGCGAGGACGACTAAAGAATTAACATTCAGTTCCGTCCATTGACCAGAACCACTGTACCTGGTACTCCGTGTTATGTGTTCAGATAGAACATGAGAAATCTTCTCCACGTCAAACGATCTTCGGCGATCTTCGGCGATCTCCAGTTGATAACACAACCTTGCATAAGTCCTTGTCTCATCGGTCTGGTGGTCTTCCTCTTTGAGTCATGTGATCTCTTGGGCTCCACTCTAACACTGTTTTTGACCATCCTTAGTCTTTCCTCAGAGTAACATGCCACTGCCACTTCAAGAAGGCTGTATTCTGTGAAACTTGTAACTGATATAATGTAGTTCGTTTTCTTCTTGTCTTTTCTAGTTAAACCTAGCATTGATATTTCCATAGCTTTTTGGGACGTTCTAAGTTTTAGTGTCCAGGACTCAACACAGGAAGAATGCACTGGTTGTAAACTGTTTTTCTTAGATTTCTGGCCGTACTCATCATCATCATCATCATCATCATCATCATCATTAGTGTACTGCCCACAAACAAGTTTTCACATTACTGCTCTCCGTGTTCTTCTGTCTTCGTCCCTTTTCTTCATTTCCATACAGTTTTCGTTTCCCTTGATGTTTGTCTATGATCTTGAACCACCATCTTCCTCTCACTCTCCTGCCACAAAGAAAATTCTTAACAAGGCGTATCTTAAACAGAACTGCCCTCTCAACTAGTATCCCATCCAGTTCTGCTTTCCCGTCTCTAAAGACCACGTTGTTAAAAAGGGACGTTAAACTGTTACAAAAAAAAAAAAAAAAAAAAAAAAAAAAAAAAAAAAAAAACAGTTCTGCTTTCTTTCTGTTATGATTTGGAGCAGTTTCCCCCTATCACCAACCCTTTCCAGCACTTCAACAGTGTTCACACTTTCAATCACGTTTATCTTCCCAATTCTCCTCCTCATCCACATCTCAAAATGTAAAAGTGGGCATATTACATCTCAGGATAATGGAATACCTACCATACGTTTGCCATCCCACCTTGATTAAACGGAAAATCTCTGGTCTTACAAATCCCCTCATGTTTACAAGCTGGCAAAAATAAATTTAGTCAATAAAATTTTCCTAAGATATATTGTTTAGTTGTAAATATCCTTCTCTGGCCTATTGGTTAGACATAGTTTTTGTTATGGCCAACTCGAAAGGACGTGAGTTCGAATCCCCATCCGGTCATCCAGATTTGGATTTTCCATGGTTTCCACAAATCACTCTAGGCTTTAAAAGGCCATGATCGAATTCCTTCTTGATTTTAGTCTCCACTCTTTTCCCGCCTCTAATGATCACGACGTCGACAAGGGGTAAGACCATAAGCAAATATACATATATATTGGCCAACTGCTTTACACTCTGAGACGAGATCGGTAGCAAAGATTTGGAAATCATCAATGTTATTAGTACAAGCATATATATTCAGCTGACTGTAGGTCTATTTCACTTGATAAATAAGATTTTTTCGCAGATTATGTGAAAAATACCGCCTTAGATTTTAGTCTAGTTTAACATATCTCTATATTATTAAAATAGGAGAATTACACTTTCTTCTTCTTCTTCTACCGTTCTGCCCAACTCAGGAGCGCGAGTGAACTTATCTAGCAGACGTGTTTTTCCTCTGTTCCCAAAATCTCTACATACTTTCGCTGTGCTCTTTCCTTCATTCTTCCGTCCAAGTGTTCTTTCTTCTAATGTACTGGCTGTTGGCAAACTGGTGGTTATTAACCATGCTACTAAATCGGCGTCTGTCCAGTATGATATCAATTTCTTGGAGATCCTTTTCGATTTCAGTTAGCCAGTTGTTTTTGATTTTCATTGAAATGGCCAGGTTTAAAATTCTTATTATTAGTCTGTTGTTACTCATTCTGATATTGTGGTCGTATAATTTAATTCTTCTTTTCCTAAATGCGTCTGAAATTTTTTCCGAATGTTGATATAGTTCGTGCGATTTCCTTTTCATCCAAATTACTCCGGTGAAAACTGGACCAAAGATTTCCCTTAAAATTTTCCGTTCTTGCTTTTCAATATCCAATGATCTGCCCCCCAATGATCAAAGTTTCCGATGCGTATAATGAATATAATATAATTTAATTGGTGTTGAGCACAATTAGTGTCCCAAGAATGTTTTACTTAATGGCTCAAACGTTGTATACTACGTTCTAGTAATGCAGGATACTGCTTTGAGTAACAATGAAACAAGCTCTCTGGCTACTAGTTCTCTAGGAGAATTCGGAAGCGTAGAACGTGGAAAATTGTGCTAAACCTCGCAACCAGTTCAGTACGATCCGCAACGAAATTCCAATATACGGTTACTGCGGTGACAATACGATGGCCACAACCCGTGGGAATCATAGTACAGTGGCTAGGCAGTTAGCCGCTATCAGCTAGAGCTCCATGAGGTTCTCTCTCTATTTCATCCATGTAAAATTTCCTGGGAACAATATTTTGGCAGGTGCGGAGTTTGCATTGTCAATTGGCCGCATAAAAACCTGTTCTCGCTCACAGCAGACAATAGCAGCTGTGTCTATGCAGCTCACGGTCAGTGATGTTACTCCCATCTCGACTTTTCAACAGTCCATACATTTCGGAACCGCGTACATGTGCTGCCACTACGAGCAAGCAGACAAACTAAACAAAGTAACTCTGTTAAAAATACTGCTCTCTGTAACTGCTGTTAGATTCGTAAGACCAGTGTTCGCCATTCTGTACGCCTTTGTCCCAAAACATAGCAAACATTGTGTCAGAGTTGAAGTGTCTTATCAGATAGCATAACAATAGCGTACTTTCGTTAAATACTTACCACTTTTTGACATCGTAGTAATAAATGATTATTGTATTTTGTGTTATGAATCTGTGACGAGGTGTCCTTTTGTTCTGGCATTACGTAAAAACTACAAATTTTGACCTATTTTTCATAGTTGGAATCCCTATAGTCTCACTTAAAAATCTGAAATATGTTTGATCATGCTTTGACACTAAACGCGTGAGCAGGAAATAATTACCCTTTCTGGATTTCAAACTTATTTAGTATGAGTAGAAAACTGATTCTCGTTTGAAAACTACCGAATCGATTTATTTTGGTTTCCTAAATTTTGAAAGTTTAGGATATAGTCAATAATTTTGGGCGTAAACTAAGTTAAGTCTGGAGGAACAGAAAATTAATACCTTACTGATACAGTAACAATACCCTATTCAAACCCAATATGTCAGTATTTTCTGTATTTGTTTCTTATTATCTAAAAGGGATGGACGACCTAAGCGTAGCGAATCCGCCAGTTAAATTGATAACGGATTTGCTGTAAATTGTTGACAGCAAGTTTTTAATTGGACACTTATTTTTTTTAAATCACTTCACGCTTCGCCAACATGTAGTTAGTAACTTATTTTGTATTAATAATTATTCTTTAATAATTACACCAATACAACTGTTGTTTGATTTTTCTATTTGACCAGTTTCGTCTTTCGTCGAGGTATCTTTAGCGTAATATGTTTTATTTTACATTTCTGTTTTCAGGTGTGGTTATTGGTTGCCTCTGACCTCAACCTGCATGCTGTTTACACTATTGTACATATTTACACAGTTTGTGCAAATTGGGATCATATGAATTCACTTTGAAGCACAGTTTTGGTGCACAAAAAATCCAACAACAGTTGTATTGGCGTAATTATTAAAGAATTAACATTAATGTAACAAACAACTGTAGAAGAAATGGCCTACAATAATCACGTATCATTTTGTATTCCTTACATGTGAAAAGTTATTTAAAATAGTGTTTAGTGTCTACTGTGTTGTAAAGTGACTTAAACACTAATTCGTCCATCTCGCGTTAGCAAGAAGGAAATATAATTCGTTTCTAAAACAACTTTCAAATTCACGAGGATCTGACTGCGTCTTTCGGAAATTCAGAGAAATGTCATATAAATCAACCTCAAGAAATGACTAAGTTAGATTCTGTGCTTTAATTCTCCTTCAGCTGTTAACGCATGACTGCTTTCTTTACCTGCAAGCTATGGCAATGAGTGATTTTCCCAGGAGGGTCTCAGTACTCTCAGAAAATAGTGCCTTTATATATTTTTCACAACAAAAAAGCAGTCACAAATAATAACCGTTAAACATTCTTAGCCACGCCTTTTATACGGCAAATTTCTCTTCAAAAGGATTTTCATCCCGTATTTTGCTGTAGTGAGTTTTGTTTTTGCAAGCTGCTCTTTAACTTGCGTCAGCCAAAGTAATTGCGCTGATTCGCGGGCATTATGCGTCTGTGAGCTAGAGGTATTTCACGTCTGTTATGCTCTTTTCGTCCTCTCGTCCGGTTGAAGAGGGTATTAGCGCCGCTTCATCTCGACGAAATCTGTTTGGCTCATACGTGGTTGGTAGTGCGCTGTATACGCCCTGGGGGAAGGATTACCCGTGCGCTGAAATAAAGCTGTAATTCGGCAAACATCGTATGGACATAATGTTCAAAAAGTGGAGAGCCGGAAGACAGGTAAAGAGGTTTTTGAAACTGACCTCCTATATCATGAATCATATCGCTGAAATCTAATAAAAATGTTTGTAATAATCAAAGCATATATTGATGCTTGACTTTTTTTTACTTACTGCTTTACGCCTTGTCGACTTCAAGGTCATTAGAGGCGGGATGGGATTGAAACAAGGAACGGGAAGAATTCGGCGTTGTCCTTTTTAAAGGAATCATATCGATATTCGCCTGGAGTGATTTGGGGGAACCCAAATCTGGATGCCTGGACGGGGATTCGAACCGGCGTCCTCCCGAATGCGAGGCCAGAACGTTAACCGCTCACCCACCATGCTCGGTTTGATACTAGACCCCCAATTTTAATTTAAGAAGTACGAATAACACCAACTCAACTGTCAGAAGTCTGAGATTTAATTTACATGATTTCAGAAATAAACGGATTTGAATTCCACGGTATGACAGATTACATTCTGAGCGTAATGATACAACGTTACATGCTTTAATTGATATAAGTATTTTTAAAAAAATCAGTTTTAATTGGAATGAATCACATGCTCCAGTGGCTTTTTCACTAGTCATAGGAAGTGAAAGAAAAACTTGGATATGGCATAAGTGTTCAAAGAGGAATAATCACTATGCTACGATTTGCTGATAACATTATCTTGATAGCAGAACAGGCTGAAGATATTGAGAAGTTACTGAATGACATGATAAAAATATTGAAAGAAGAGTTTTGAATAAATTTATATCAAGGCAAGACAAAAGTGATCAAATGTTGCAGAAATGATACCAATACTAGCAGATTAAATATAAAAATAGGAACGGATGCAATAGATGAAGTAAGTGAATTCTGTTACTTGGGAAGTAAAATTACAACCGATGGCCAAAGCGTAATAGCATTAGCAAAAAGGGGCTTAATGAAAAAGAGGAATCTTTCAGTTTTCAATATTGATCTAGGACTTAGAAATACATTTTTAAAACTCTATTTGTGGAGCACAGCACATTATGGTAGCGAACCATGGAAAAAAGAAAAATTGAAGCATTTGATATGTGGTGCTATAGGAGAATGCTGAACATTAGGTGGACAGATAAAGTACGAAATGAACGAGTTTTGGAAGTGGTTGGTGAGGAAAGAAGTTTGTGGAAGAGGCTTATACATAGAAGAGACAGTATGGTAGGTCATACTTCGAGACATGCTGGATTGGTTAGTTTGTTGGTGGAGGGAACAGTTGAAGATAAAAATTGTAGAGGAAGACAGGGATTAGAATATATGAGGCAGAATTTTTCTTCTTCTTTTCATTATTAGTATTATTATTATTTAGTACTATCTTATACTTTTTCCATTTACGAATTTTAATTCTTTTAGCGTTTTTGTTTGGTATATTTTTCATCCCTTCTCTTGGTAATATATTCATATTACTGACTCCCTTACCGACAAAAGAAATGTTTTCCACTACCTTATGCATGAAATCGAGTGCCAGTTTGTGCTCATAATCATCTTTTCCTTCCATGCACTACTTCTGATTCTTCTTTCCAAGCCTCATCACCATCACATGCCTTGAACATTCCCAGCACTTTCTTCATGCTTCTCCTGTCTTCCAGTGATTCCAAACGCAGTTCGTTTATCATATCATTTACTCACTGTGACGCAAACGCATCTTTCAACAAGCTCAAGTCTAAGGGGATTCGCATCCGTGTACGAACCAGAACGCTGATGGTAGGCCCGGCACCCAATGACAGAATCAACAGATGAAAAAGAAGAATCCTAACTGTTGAAGCCGGAGATATTCCGCCGGTGGACAGCCGACCAGTGCAGATGTCTCAACACATGATGAAGACGACATAACTAGGCGTCGAAATATCGTGTTTCCAAAACACAATCCGGCGGTTGTAAAATTTAAATTATTTTATATCATCCTTCATTTACTTTATTGTTGCTTTACATTAACAAATACAATTCTCAGTTTCATCCAAATTTCGCCGTACTACACACGATCTCTGCTTCTCATCCGCTATCTTCACCAAAGATCTTCCTCCTGCACTGTTTATTCCAGAGATTTTCACGTACATTGTTCATTCGGTAACGGCGCATGGATTTCTTTGACACAATGTTAATAAAACGATATAAAATATTTTTTAACAACATAAACATATAATCAGTTTAACATTAATCAGATAAGAATAGTGATTCGAAAATACCACTATCAAATAACACTTCCCATTGAAATCAAATAAAAAAACCATTAATTATTAATTATTTAAAACTAAGAGGCTGTGTATTCTTACACGGTACATCCGTGAAGATTTCATTGCAATCATAACTCCTATTTGCATACTAAAATTCCTCAAAGCATGTCAAGATTATACACAGTTTCACCCATGAAAGGTGAGGTTGCATGTTAATTCCGTAAGACAGTGCGCCTGGCACATCCATCTTCCAGCAGCAACCCCAGTAACAATAAAAAAAAAAAAAAAACCAAAAACTCAATCTACCGGGAAGATTCGTATCAATTTAAATCCAGAACAAAACAAAATATATAGAAAATTTCCTTCGAAAAATATAAGGTGTACTTCGTTTGAGTGATACCCGGTAGTAGAACAGGTGGTTGAAGCTGTCAGGAAAATCACTACAGTGTAAGCATAATGAAACTGTTTCTGGAAAGTGATTTTCCGATATGCTGTCCTACATGGATATCTGCTTCTCCGGCGGCATTCTTTGAAATACAAGGTTTTTTTCCCCTTATGGCTTTACACCTCTTCAACGGCTGAGGTCATTAGAGGAGGGATGGGACTGGGGACAAGGAATCGGAAGGAATTTGGCCATGGTCTTATTGTGGGAAGCATCCCGGCTTTCTCCTGGAGTGATCTTGGGAACCCATGGAAAACCCAAATCTGAATGCCCGGTTGAAATACCAGTAAACTGACATCAAGAATAATAGACGTATCCGAAATTATTCAACCTCTGCAGTGAATCAACTCTGGAGGAATTAAATGATATCGTTGTCACTATTATCGTTTGTACTTAGAACAGATAGTTGTCACGGATCATCCTGCATTTCAGAGGAACACTCCTTTACGAGATATCCACGAAAGATTACAATACAACACAAACCAACTAAACATTGGATTCTGTTAATATTATTGGTTGTTTTTTTATTTTACTGGGTAACAATGGTTCTTTACTTATTGAGTTTTCTGAAATGTAATGTGCAAGAATACATGAAAAACTTTAATGAAATCGCTTCATCCAAGATAATTTACAAAGATACTACATTACAAACGTTTCTGCATTTCTATAAGAAGAAAAATTAAACGTAAATGCTTTACTGTGCATGCACCAACATCTGTGCAAGCGAATCATCGGGAAAATGCTGATATATAAATAAGTGAAGAAATCCAAGGAAACAAATTTCAGGTTATTTCAAGGCATCTATTACAGAGGTACAGTTGTGACCCAAAAAGAGATAAATGCATAGGACCCTCAGAATTTAATTAACCGGACGAACTTAGATAAGGGCTGTGGAACCTAGATGATTGCCGTAGAAGCAACGGAAAAAGAGTTTTGTTTCAGGATGATCACGGATATTGGGTACAGGTTTTCTCAAGACAAGTTTTACGAATTGTGTTTGCCTATAAATTCCACCTGTTCCGTCCAAGCAAAGGAGTAGAAAACAATTGATTAAATAGCTAAATTTATTTCTTTTGACTCCTATTGTTTAAACACGACCATTTTGCAATCCAAATACTCCAGACAGAAAAAAATTCTGCTGTCCCATTGCATTAATTTTATTTTTCTCAGAACCAGTACATTTTGCATCGCTGTTTGTTTGTAGACCTCACAATCAGGTATTGTTTTTATCGCATCTTTTAATCTATAATTGAATTTTCCCTAAACGAACTGCGCCGGTTATCCCATCGCATTTTCAAATGGTTCTGTATTAACAATTCCTGGCAGTCGTCCTAATTCTGTATAACGGGAATTTCGTCAGCGGTGGGCATAATACGTTATATTTTATTGATTTCACTTTCGGGTTGGTTTTCGTGTTTCAACTTGACAACAAATAAAATGAGTCGATCTGCGTGGCATTTTCGACCCCTACAAATTTGTTATAAATATCACCGGCTAGTTATATAAATAAGTCCTTTCGATTAATCGTTTTGCAGTGAAGATCTTTGGACGCAAGCTTTGGTCACAGATCATAAACACAAGCAAGAATGTTAAAGATATTAGACCACGCTAGTGATAATCTCTCTAAAATTTTATTTCTGTAAATAATAGTTTTAGAATGTCACTAAACTTTTTTTTTTTTTTTTTTTTAGTTTTAAAACCAACAGAAAAGCTTTCCCTTCATTTGGTTTGCAAAATTACACCCCTCTATGCCTTTACAACACCTCTTAATTTATGGAAATATTATTCCAACAACACACTGTTTTATTTCGATTTTGATGGAACTCTGCATATGTATACGTTAAAACAAATCAAAAAAATCCGTATACGTTTGGTCTAAAAAATGTTAACCCCACTCCTCCTCCTTCCCCCTCCCCCCTCTTATAATTTTTCACAACGTTTTTTCACGCAAATCCTAAGTTTTTATCCTTTTTTGATGGTACTTAGCATACTATGCTTAAAACAGAGTAGTATGGTAGCTCAGTGGTTAAGGCTCTTGCTTTCAGCAGTTTCTTGGTTTGATTTGTTGTTAAAATTCCGGTGGAAGAAGGAGTTTTTAAGAGTTATACATGATCAGTGGCTTATTATACTCCCTCCGGCAGTAGCCAACTAATTTTCTGGCTGTTGACTGAGGGTTTTTTTTTTTTTTTTTTTTTTTTTTTTTTTTTTTTTTTTTTTAAATATTGTTTACATTTGGTTTTATTTGGTTTTACAAAAACTCGCCACTCTCCCTTAAACAAAAGCAACAAGTGGAACTATTTCGAAGAAACTTTGCGCACATGTGATTTGAAATAAGTGATAAATGATGTTTGTTTTTAATCTACTAAACTGTACCCGCTTTTCCTTCAGCTCCCTCTTAACACTGATTTACACATGCAACTTTTCTGGCTTTATTTTTTACGTCGGTGGGAATGTGGATGATGATGGAGAATGTTTAGTAATATCCGATTAAAAGGTATAAAACATCAGAACTTTGAAATCCATCAGCCAACAATGCTGGGCACTCTGGTTTTGAAGAAGACGAAAGACCAAAAATATTGTACATCCGAAAGCAATAGAATAAAATTTTTCAATTTTAATTTAAAGCATAAAAATCATTGCCTTCATTTATTTTGTACATGGTTTGCAAAAACCCGACAGTTCTCTCCTTTTACCCCCTTTAATTTTTGACCAATTTTTTACAAACCAACAGTTCTTAACCGATCAGTATATGCGTATCCACTTAAGAAAGAAAAAGAGACATTGCAACGCATGCCAGATAAAGCTAGTTGTTTAATAAATCGAAACGCGTATGCCACAATATTTTTTTTTTTAGCTGCACCAGACGGATTAAAATCATATGAAACCCCATTATTAGTAAAGCAAGTGGGGAAAAGAGCTAAAAACTTAACATGCTGGTTGGAAGGTCATTGATCTGAAATAAAAAAAAAATAACTGGACCCTCAACAGAGCCTTGTGGTAATCTTTCTTGTGTTTTGCCACTGTGCCAGGAAGTCTCTTCACTGATTTTAGAAAATTTTCGCGTTGAAAAAATGCAGCGAAAGTTGTGTTACGTTATTGCAGAAACAAACAAACCCTACCACTTATTTTTATAGTATCGATACAAAAAGTACTTGGTATCGGAAGGAATGTATCGAGTAAATACTTGTATTTACTAGTATCGTTTTATCCCTACCACAGAGGTCGTGGGATAGAGGAGCAAGTATCCAGCATGCGTGATTTATCTACTATACGGGTGTGTTTGGTGGTCTGGGAATCACACAGTTAAACATGAACCGTTACTGCAAGCTAACGCAAGGAGTATTTACAGTGGAGCCAATATGTCGCAATCAACACAAATCAGCTTGTTAATTTCCTCGCAGTTCTCTGTATCAACTCTGAACAGAAATACTTTTATTTTTGTGCATAATATATTATAAAATTATTGGCATTTCTTAGTAGGTTCCGTTCGTTCGATTTTATTATGTTTTGAATCTCTAGACTGGTTTGATGAAATCAGCCAGCCAGTTACAACTAACATCTGAATTTCTTCCCTTTAATTTTTCACGTATCAACTTTTCAATATATCATGCAAATCTGTTAATGTTTATCACAACCTGGTCTTTCAATAATTCCATACATTAATAATTTTCCTTGCCCGTCATCTGCATAAACTATTCTGCTATTTCCTAACTAACTTTTTACTATTCTATAGCGTACTGCAGGTTAATATTCAGTATTTTATCCGTTTTACCTAGTGTGGTTTGAGAGCGGTAACCTCTGGCCTCTCATTCGTGAGGAAGTGGGTGGGAATCCCCGTTCGGCTATCCAGATTTGCGTTTCGTATAACTTCTTTAAATCACTCCATGTTTAAGTCGGATTGTTTAACTCAAAAGACTATGGGCAAATTTATTCTAATTTTTGCTCCAATTAATTCACGCGTCTCTAATTACCTCTATGTCGGCGGGGCGTAAAGCCACAAGCTATCCATTTTTATCTTCAGCAGCGTAAACAACGGTGTCAAATTTACCCCGGGCCTGCCGATGGGGGGCCCGATGACCGGCCGGAGGGACCCGGCACAAGAATCCGCCGACCAGTGGTAGAGCTAAAAAGAAATTGTGATGGGACCCAACTTGTTACGTCACTACTAATAACGCATCCCCGGGGCCCGAGAATCCTCGCGCCGGCCCTGAGGGGCCCAACAATGAGACATCTAAATTCCAACACTTTGCATCCTGAAAAAAAGCGAGCGTGTGGGTGAATAGTAAGGCTCGGGCTTCGCTTTCTGAAAGATGTGGGTTCGAATCCCCATTCGGGCATACAGATTTGTGTTTTCAATGATATCCCCAAAAAACTCCAGTTGAAATCCGTGGCCGAATTCCTTTCCGTTCCTTGCCCTCCCCCCCCCATCCTTTCCCGCCTCTAATTACCTAAACGTCGATGAAATGTGAAGCCATAAACAAAAAAAAACTGAAAACAGCTGGCCGTGCAGCAGCATGGAAGAAGAAGAAGTTGTAATCTGAATTCAATAAACTTTCTGTAAAACTGAAAAAAAATTAAATAACTACCTTCCTCGTGGGGTTCACCCTGTCAAGAATGAACCTATTTTGCATAAATTTCTGATCATGATTTTAAGAATTGAGTTCCACAAAAATATTCTCATAGCGATATCAATGTTACGGATGTCAAGCGGCGAAAAAGTAATGAACAGTCGTTGAAATGTTACAGTTACAATTGAAAAGATGGCGGAAACAAATCTATTATAATGATACGAAATTTCTGGTCTCACTGGAGTGAGGAATCGTCGATACTATGACCTTTTTATTCGCTTATAGCAGTAAGACTCGTTGACACAGAGACGACTAAAGGTGGTTTAAAAACTCCGTGCAAGCAACTGGAACGTGGGTGTCTGAAAGAACCATTCCGTCATTCGCCTGGAATTATATCTGGAAACATGGGAAACCGAAGTCCGGATTGCCGGTCTTGGATTTGAACCGTCGTCCTCCCGAATGCGAGGCCAGAGCTTTACCAATCACCCTCCATGCTCGGTACAGTGATTAATGATACGTCGAAGAGAAATCCAGTGTAGTATGAGTGTCATATGAACACAAGAAACAGTGCCGATCGGGAGATAGGTTGCAAGCAATAACAGCTACAGTTGTTAACGTTCAATCACTGTCACAGATATTGCAGCATTTGTAGCAACTTATTGAATTCTGAGAACAACGATTTTGCGAAAAACGATAAACACAACTCCGGCTACAAAAACAACAAGCAACAAAGTTAAAAGTACGATGACAGATATAATGGTGTTACAACACTCAATCTATGGTTTAAATGAGTAATAGAACTACTCAACTGCACAGATTATTTGATGTTCGGTTGACGTACCGTCGTGTTGAAATGTACGCAAGGAATGGCGTCGCTTCAATTAGGAAAAAAGTCATAAATATACCCTAAAGGTGGCGCAGATATGAGACTAGCCAAACCTAAGACTTGCTCAGCTTTTTTTTTTTTTTTTAAAAAAAAACCTATTTATTTCAACTTGTTTCTGTTATATAAAAAAATAGCTGTTTTATGACAAAAAAGTTTTGACAAAGGAAAGTTGCTGCTTCTTTCCTTCGACAGTTTTATTAGAATCATTACTTGACTTTAAAGTACATGAAAATTAGTCTTCATTGCAATATTTCAAAATTTATTCTGTGCAGCGACTCGAAATAAAGTCGCTGTAATTACGAATTTCAACAAAATATCACTGCAAAAAAAAATATGTTTCAGCACTCTTAAAACTTGCAAAAATTATAAAGTAATTCATTCATTTTCATGAATGTAAAGTATGATATTAGAGCAACATTGTAACAAGTTGATTACTTTGCTAACCAGAAACCATGCCACTAACTACGGGTACATTACATCCCCAGAGGAAAAATAATACCTCGGACAGAGTGTGGTGGCTGAGCGTCAACGTGCTGGGCTTGCAATCGGGAGAACGCGCGTTCGAAACCGCATCCGGCATTCCAGATTGCCCTATTCCATGGCTTCCCAAAATTACTTCAGCCGAATGACAGGATGGTTACTTCAAAAGGGCCATGGCCATGACCGAATTTCTTCCCGTTCCCTACCTCTATCCTCGTCCAATCTTGCCTCCAATTACATCGTCGTCGACGAGGCGTAAAGCCATAAGTCGTAAGTTTAATCGAATGCCTGAAAAACCAACTCAATGTTGTAAGGAGATCATAACAGGCCCTTAGACAACGTACTGTCGAGAAAGATGATGATCAGGCCTAATTTACAAATAAGGTATTGAACTTCTTGCTCATAAGCTGTTTTATTATTTATGTCTCGTAAACATAGAAAGCTTAGCAAAACGTAAAAACAAAACAAAAATTACTGCTGTCAGCGTCAAACAGCATTAAATATGATTTTCAAAGGAAGTCTGCTTGAAGGACAATATAAACAATGGAAAGAACAAACAAAAATTAATAGTTGAAATGCCATCGAATATTAATGACTGTGAGGCGTGTACAATATTCTGAAGATGGTGTTAAAGTTACCTTTCCTTGTACATTGAGGTAGTTAATAGGTTCGAGTACCTAGGTGCTTAAACTATTTACTTAATGACCTTGCGCCGACCAAGCAATATCAGAACTTCTTAATAAACCGTATCATTGTAGAACATATCATTTAATGACTTTCAAAGTACAGGTTAATACAACACTTAATAAAAACCACCAGTGACCTATGCCGAAATCAAACTGTCGACTCTAAGCACGTGAAGAGATTTCTCGCTAACACCTATCCAAATAATTTTTCATAATTTTGTCTCCACTTCGACTGTTATTTCTTTGCTGTGACGATTGAACAATCAGTATCAGGAAGGCTTATATTAGACTGTTACGCTGACCCACGGTTACGTTTTGCTGAGCAGCCATCTTTGGAAGGAATATCTGTTTTCAATTGTCTGATTTCCTAGATCGCTGTTATAAACCAAGTCTCATACATCGCTTCATTTGAAACAGAAAAATTTAGGGACGTTTGTAATCTAACAGCTGTTTATCACTTATTGCAGTATAAGCCTTAGACCGTTTTGTGCATGTGGTCACGTGATAGTTCGCGTTTTCAGGGAAAAGGTTATTACAGATTGACCCGTTCTGTCCTAGTAATAACTTCACCTGTGTTTTAAACTAAGGATTTATTGTGCAAAATATGAATAAATCTCTTGAACTTGAAGAACTAAAATATTAATAGACGCATTAAACACGGATAGACCCGATTGTGCTATCGTAAAATATTTTTAAAGCTTGTAGTTTACAAACTTGACTTTTATTTGATCTTATAGAGTCATTCTACAAAAATTGAAGAATTTTTATTTAGTTTAAACGAAGTACGATCATCCATTGCTGATGACATAAGGTTAAAACAGTAGAATACTATAAAAAGCTGCAGGGTGATGTGGACAGTTGTATTAGCGTTTTTACTAAATAATAATTAGTTTAAAGGAATTTGGTTACAAAACATTGGTCAGACCATTGCTTGGATATTGTAAAGTTGTATGGGATCCAAATTTTGAGCATCAAATGTAGGAGTTGGAGAGGGTGCAAAAGAAGGGCTGCTAGATTTGTTTCTGTAAATTACCGGAGGGCGCATTCAGTAACATATATGATAAAAGAGCTGGAATGGGATTCATTGGAAGATAGGAGAAAGGTTAAGAGGGTCATGGGAGTATACAAGGCGTATATTGGTGATGAGGCGTGGAAAGATATTGGTGTAAGAATTGAAATTAATGCAAGGAAGGGAAAAGATAACTATGATCACAAGCTGGCACTCGATTTCAGGCACAAAGGTGTGGGAAACAAGAATAAGTTTTCAAGAGAAATGATGAATAATTTACCGAAAACTTTGAAAGATTTTAAAGTTGAAATTTGTAGAGGGCAAATGTAGGTGGGTGCAGGAAAGGGTGAAAATGGGTGTGTAGGGAAATTACCACCGGAGCATGGGCTCCAGTTCAATTTTACGGAGGATGGTGGTGTAACGGATAGCGTTCTGGCCTCGCATTCGGAAGGACGGCGTTTCGAATCCTCGTCCGGGCATCCAGATTTAGGTTTTCCATGGTTTCCAAAATCACTCCAAGCAAATGCCGGGATGCTTCCTTAAAAAAGCCATGGCCGAATTTCTTCCCATTCCTTGCCCCCATCCTTTCCCGTCTCTAAAGACCTCGCTGCTGAGAGACGTAAAGCAGTTAAAAAAAGTCCAGTTCAATTAAATTAAACATTTGCTTAGAAAGGAGCATGTTGTTTCTGATTGAGGCAGGCCAAACGTTCATAATCTAATCTTTGGTCATCGTGTCCGTAGCGGTCAGTGAACTTACTAAAGATTATTAGATAGCACAGCAACTCCAAAGATGTGAATTCCAAGAATACTCGTTTAGGTAACATATCTGAATTTTGAAATCCATTATAAATAACCTAGTAACTCACGTGCAGTTAACTCGGACAACGCTAATTAACAAAAGTGGTCAATAAAATACATAAAATGCAAATAAACAGTAAAGTATTAACTTTACTAAAGCAGCAACAATTGCGTAAGTTTTAATTAAAATGAAATTTATCCTTTCAGAAATGAAAATTAGTATTCGTTGTTACAGCACAGACCATGAATAAGTATTTTTTATGTTTTTTCCATTGGTGGCACATGACTGACAAGTATTTCCATATTTTTTTAAGAAAGAAATGCTACGAAAGGATATCTTAATTAATGTATTCTGGCAATTATTTTCATAGCATTTGCTTGGTTATTAAACTGTGCGCTTTATCTCTAATTTGTAATAATATTTCTGGTCGCTGTTAATTTGCGAGCGAAGGCAGGCGTATGACGTAACCGTTATCCAAGCAATAGCTTTTGAGGTGAGTGGGTGTGCTTACAAATTTGTAGTACAGAAACCTGTAGTTTACCGACTTCAAGTGTACTTACTAAATTTCAATAACCAAATGTACTGTTATTTTTTACCGTCATATACAAAACAAACTTATCAGCTACTGTAGTTACATCAGTTCCTCTCACGATAA
The DNA here is from genome assembly GCA_031002005.1 of Vandiemenella viatica. NCBI lineage: Eukaryota > Metazoa > Arthropoda > Insecta > Orthoptera > Morabidae > Vandiemenella > Vandiemenella viatica. The sequence goes on from JARYHS010012519.1 coordinate 198,942,466, forward strand.
CATCTAAGTAGTGCCATTCCTTATGCATAGCTTTCTGCCTTCGTCGCATCTCGTAAACCGTCACGTAGCAAGATGCATTTCCTCCCAACACGGCTTAGTGATAAATCAGCTTAAACTCCTTCGTCCCGTCGTTGTTTATGTGCCACGAGGAATTTATGACCGTGCTGTCGCATCGGGGGGGGAGGGGGGGGGACAAACGTGGTGCCAAGAGATATGATATGAATGGAATTATGCGAATCCATCGTCGAAAGACAAAACAGAAAAAGCAGTTTAATTTAATTCGAAACGGGAATGTGATGGAGCAATTTTTGCAATGAAATCATATCATTTAGATCAGTGGTTCCCAACGTGGGCCGTACCGCCCCCCGGTGGGCGTTAGAGAGCTCGAAGGGGGCGTTTGTGAACAAAGGCAAATTTGGGGGGCGTTGACGCCCAGCCAGCGCCCCCCTAGCCAACACAGGCAAGGATGTGCCGATAAGATTAATTAATAACAAAAAAAACATTCAACAAATGTTTCAGCAAGTAATTCCAAATGTCCATTAAGTGGGGATTAAAAGTTGGTATTAGTACATTATATCTTTGTTCCTAACACCTGCTTCAATAGTTCATGAATGCCTATTTCTTCCTCCAAAACAAAAAAACTTATTGAAGTCGGTGCGAAAAGGCCGGCGCCGGCTCCGGTTTGCGTGAAAACGCCCTTAAACTATCTGACATAAAAAAAAGAAAATTTAAATTTTTTTATTTTCTATGGAGGAAATTGTGTATAGTTGCTTCTCTGACCATAAAATACCCCCAGAAGCTCACAACTCGTTATGCCTGTGTTCTCCCGCATGAAACCGCATTTGGATCTGCAATTTCTTTCACTTGGTCCAGGCCTCTGCTGTGTACTTTCTTCTCGATGTCAGCTGTTGTTCTCTGGCCCTCATGGTAATTTACGGTTATGGAAAGAGTGTCAACTATAGGTGCAAAGTGTGTCGACTTGGGACTTGAATGTGTGGAATAGGAAAGAAAGTATTTTCCTGAACTTTTTGTTTGTACTTACATTTTACCAACAGTCGAAAATGACTTTATAATAGAAAATTATTAAATAGTATGGTCACCGAAATTGAAAGTGGAAAAATTTCTTTTTAACGTGTCGACAAAATCCGCTCATATGCTGGAGAGATAGATTATCGAGTGTCCTGGACAGACTTTGTCTGTCAACCTAGCCCCTGGCACGCTCAGCCCTTAGTCGCCCACGCACACACAGTGTGGCCACTCAGCCCATCACGGATCAGTCCCTCCTGATGTGTGGATGGAAACCGTCAGTATTACAGTACGCTGGCAAACTCCCTTAGTATTTCAGCAAGTCGAAAGTCCTGACGTCGGTTCGAAGGGCATTGGTCAGTTATGAGCTCTGTGTGCAGATAGTTAAACTTTATCGCTAAAAATGGAAGATTTCAGTCACAGGCGTCTTACATTACATTTAAGGGGCATCAAACAGATGGTTATAAAATTGGATAAGACATTTTTACCACATTACAAAATTCAGTTAAACTTCGATTCTCAAAGCATACAGGTAGTACAACATATTCCTGTATCTTGAAACACTAATGATAATGATACAGTAAAATTAATGGGAATAATAATTTATTTATGTCAATAGTATTTATATAGTTATATTATATTATTTAATTTATATTCCTCTCTTTCTTCAATATTTTATTTTTTGTTTTCTGTTCTTTCTTCATCCTCTTATAAACAACCGAATCCCAAAGTACCATCAAGTTGGGTCACATGAATCTACCTTTCTATTCCGTTTCTTTTGATAATTTCCACTTATTATGCAAAATCTAAATTATTGTTTTGAAACACCTCCACCCTGCATTCGGGATAAATGGCTTAAGAAATGTATTGATACGCCTCATTCTCTAAATTTTTATTCATTATACTGCGCCTTTTAATTTTAACCGTGATTAAAATCTCTGATATATTTTTATAAAATAACTTAGAACATCTTTACCATTTTAGCTGAAAATACGTGAATCGAAGACGGTCTGTAGGACTGTGTGTTAGTGGGGAGCGAGGGGTCGTGTCTGTCGCTGGCTCACGCATAGATGTCCTCTGAAGACAGTCAGTTATCCCGCCAATGTATGGATTGCTAATATAACCATGAATTAGACTTATATTAACTCGAATTAACTGTTCTCCATCCATCTTTATGCCTGGCTGTTTATCAGTTTGAGCAAATTCTGTCGAACAGCTTGTTATGAAATTACATATTCAAGTTTCGGACCTGAATATCTCAGTTCTATCCACTTTTGATAGAGATCTGCCAACTGGAAGTGGCAGATTAATGATGTCACTTTTATCTAAGTTATTTTAAGAAGATTTTTTAACTGAGAAATTTGAAGAAAAAGTTATTTACCAAAGTTAAATAAACGAGTTATAATTAACAACTTTTATTTCTAATTTTTTTCCATAAAGCTTAATAATTTTTATTATTCTTATTTCATTACTACTATTTTGTACATCGTTTCCGTGGCTGGGCGGAACCGTAATTAAAAAATCTAAAATTTCTGTATATACATTTTAAATAAATAATACATGTTTTTTTTTTTATAGTTTATTTGTTCGTCACAAAATATTCATGAAATAATGAACACAAATTTCAATTTATTTAATTAAATTGTAATAGAAAATCTATTTAGGGGAATAACATGATGCTGGTCATATCAAAATTTACTTTTATTTTCACAGATGTCACATTCAAAGAAAAAATGTAGACAGTACAATGTCGAATACTTGAAATATGGTTTTATTGAGGCACCCTCAAACCAGACATTGCCAATGTGCTTGATTTGCCAATTTTTCTCAAATGAAGCTATGAAACCATCACGTTTAGAAGAACATATAACCAAAATACACCCTGACAGAAAACATAAAAGTTTATCTTACCTTCAAATGTTCAAAGAACAATATTCAAGACATTCATCTTTAGCTGGTATGATTTCAGTGGCATCCAAACAAGTCGCAGATGGCATTCGTGCCTCTTACAACATTTCCTTGCTTATTTTTAAATCGGGAAAACCTCACATGGTTGGGAAAGTATTGATACTAATATCTGTGAGTGAAGTTTTGCGTACTGTAATGCACAAGCTGGCGTCTGATATTATTAAGAGAATCCCACTTAGCAATAACACAGTACAGAGGCGAATCTACGAAATGTCCGAGGACGTGGAGAGCTCTTTTTGAAGACTGCCGAATTTTCTATACAGCTTGATGAATCTACTTTACCAAACAATGATTCATTACTTCTTGCGTACGTTCATTTCATTAGTGGAAAAAATTTGCCAAGAACTACTGTACTGCAAAAAACCTATATTCCAAGTTTTGGAACACTATTTCGAAGAAAAAAGTATTCATCTGAATAATATCGTGTCCATTGCTAATGATGGTGTTCCAGCAATGGTTGGACGATACCGAGGGCTGATTTCATATTTGAAACAGGCAGTACCAATGATCGCCTGCACTGCTCACTACAGTGTGTAATTCCCGCAGTTAACAAGATCAGAAGCAATGCTCTCAATAGTAGATTATTTGAAAAACTTTGTGATGAAAATGATGAGGATTTCAATCGTTTGCTATTTATTGCACACAGAAGTTCGTTGGCTGTTAAAGAGTACCTGTCTAACAAGATTTTATGAAGTTTTTGACTCCATTATAACGTTTTTTGAAAACAAGGATGTTTTATTAAGAGAAAATTTATTGAAATATAAGAATGATATAGCTCATTCAACTGATCTATATCATAAATTTAATGAAACAAACCTACGGCTGCAAAGAGATAATTTGAATTTGATCAAAGCAAAGTCAGTTATTTGTGCGTTCACATCAAAATCATGCCTTGTACAAACAGGATGTCGGTCGAAGACAATTATATGAGTTTTCAAAACTTTCCTCTGTGGAAACAAATGATGAAGATATTTTAGTATTTTATTAACATTTGGAAGCACTTAAAGAAAATTTAAAAAATAGATTTAAGGATATTCTTAACATGACCATTCCAGATTGGGTATTAGAACCTTTCTCGAATCTACAAACAGCAGATTTATCACTACAGTAAGAGTTGATAGAACTGTCAACAAATGAAGAATTAAAATTGAAATTAAAAAAAATTTATATCAATAATTTTGGCTACAGAGGCAAAATCCAGATTTATATCCGGCTTTGTGGGCTGCAACAAAAAAGATTTTTGTTACAATCCCGTCATCATATTTAGCCGAAAGGGAATTTAGTGTAGTAACCAATTTACTAACAAAGAAAAGAAACAGATTGTTAGTAGTGGAATGCGGCGATTTGAGACTCCTGCTGACAAATATAGCACCAAATGTAGAAAAATTGGTACCATTACATGAAACTCAGACCTCTCACTGATAATTTTACAATAATTTTCAACATATGTTTTTAATCAAATTTTGTACAATTGTTAATATTCTTTAATAAAGTAATTTTAAAAATCTGTCCTTGTTTTTCAATATTTAAAATAGCCCAATTCACCTAAGAGTGGTGCCATCAAATCACTGTTTGAAGAAGTCAGCAACAAGCCAATTAAATTGAAACGCTATGGATTACACAACGTTGATTACAACAATAAAAGACGTTGGTACTGTTTTTTTTTTTCAAACCGGGGGGCGGTGAGTAATTTTTTTTTCGAAAAGGGGGCGGTAGGTCAAAAAAGGTTGGGAACCTATGATTTAGATGCTTGTTATACGACAAATAAAAAAATAAATAACTATCATTACGGACTAATTGTTAAAGTATGGAGTGATTCTTGAATTCAATATGAACAGGATCATATCCTTCTTACGTGTATTTCCACCATTTTCTCCAATACTAGTCCCTCATGTATGTGATTACAGGAACATTTTTTATTTTGTATATTATTTTTTTTTTTATCTTAAGTCTCTCGACTAGTTAATTTCAATCCTCCATTTCCTTCTATTCTACATCTTCAGTTATCTGCTTCACATATTTTTATCTTTGCCTACCTCTGCAGTTCTTACTTTTTTTTCACTTACAAACTAACAAATCTCGCATGTCCTAAAATGTGATCCACAATACTTTCTCTTCTCTTCCACAAACTTCTCTCCTCGCCCATAAGCTCCAAAATACGTTCATTTCAAACTTTCTCAGTCAAAATAATTTTCAAATGCTTCACTTTTCTATCTTTCTGGTATTCCTTAAGTCCATGTTCGCAACAATATGGAATTGGGTATTGTTATAGAAGACACAAAGGGAAGTTTTGTAGTTTTTGATCTAACAAATGAACACAAGGGTAATGTGTATATTTAGTAGGCATAAAAAGAGTTATGTTATATACTTATCGAGAATTAGAAATGATGGCATAATATTCTCTTTCACTGAAACTAGTAGTAACACAGTTTGAACAAAAATGCTAATAACTGTGTCCCCCACTTAGATATATATATATACTCTGTACTTTCCACTTATATTTTTTTTACGATCATTGATGTAAATTAAAGACTACGCAGCATGCTATTGATATTAACAGCATCAATAAAACTACAACGGAAGCTACATTGTAAACAGTGTTTCAATCAGATGCAGTAAGGTGGCATTCCTAAAATACATACACGTGCCAACAAAAAGACGAGAGAGACGTTGGACGTCCTATGAACAAATGCAGCTAAAAATATTTGAAGACGCAAATGGCATGATGCACAAGCCAAGTGTCGACGAAGATGTACAACACGCTAGTGTTGCCAATACGTGGATGGATTCCTGCCTTTATAGAGGGTTTGTGTGGCCAATACGTCAACCAGTTATCGAGATAAAAACTTCAGGTGCGTGTCCCACCAATAACACCTGTTTCATTTATTTGCGAATCTGGTAGCAACCCAGTAGGCCAGACCTATTTTGCTAACGGTAATTACAGCAACTTGACTAACATTATGCAGTGTTTACCAACACAGCGTAAATTCCAATTCACTGCTTTTGTCAACTGAATCATGCTAATATAAAGCTTCAACTGGTGTTTGCTTACATCCGTATCTCGCAGATTGCGTTCAGCTCATTTTGTGAGTAGATAAGAGCTGGGAATATTCTGGAAAACAATGGAAAACGTGAGAGGTATCATTCCATTTGATTCTTAAGGGGAAAGCCCTGAATCATGGCCTCCCTTTTAAGCCCCCCCCCCTTCCGAATTTTCCCCCTATGTGACTAGCCATGTTTTTTGCCTCAACTCCGTTTTTCGTACACCCCCCCCCCCTCCTCCCCGTGTGGCACCTAGTTTTTTTTTCCACATTAAATCTAGAAGGCATTGTCACTGTTTTCTCAGACAGACTATCATTAAAACTATTGCACATATAATGAACAAAACTGATATTTGCGTTATATTATTTTCTATAATAATAAATATTCAGTATGAAACGTTGTCACTAGCCACTCCTGAAAATGTTTGCTTATTTGAAAAAAAAACCTCTTTCTCAGGTACAATCAGGGATCCTTTTCTTCTTGATGTGTTACTAAAAGCATTCTTCTTATCTAGAGCACTATAATCAAAGTGGCACTAAAGTTCACTTGATATGGCAAAATTATTTTATCGACGAGCGGTGTGGTCACATGTGGGCAACCTAATCCATATTTTTTTTTAAAACATCAAAACATTGCCTTGGAAAATTCAGGGTGACATCTGTAAGCGAATTTGGGTCTGGGTAAAGTGTGTTTAATGCTTCTCGAATCGTAATGCGCCTTCGCGTGGCGGTTAGTTTAAATGCGCTACCTGCATGCAACCCAACGCTATGACTTCAAGTTACAGGCATGCGCAATACTGTTAGTATACAGGATATCTACAGGGTGTCCAGAAAAGGACTCCCTGATTTCAAAATTAAATATCTCGAAAACATAGATCAATAGAGGAATGCAGTAAACGGTATGTTTATCGTGACAGCTGTAAGAAGTGTATACAGCAGTAAGCTGCTAACAGATGGCACTGTAATCGCCATACGTAATGCCTAAACAGGACTTTTTGCTCGCAGTCGAAATGAGTGCAGTCAGCTATATATATAGCATTACTCTTTCCTCTAATTATGGGGATATTCTTATTTCCAATGGTAACATAAACAATTCATGCGACTGAATGCCCTTGTTAAATTATTTATAAATCTAAATTTATGATTTGGTTGCATCTATAACATTCTGTAAGGAAACAAAAACTTAGTAACTAGTTTCATAAACATGAAAAATATGTATTTAAGACAGTTAATTCCTAAATTTAAAATTACTTCCTTTTCTTGCATAAACTTTTAATTTTCATCTTCCAAAGTTCAACATACTTTATTTTCTTACAAATAAGTTGCCAACCTTAGCTTCACGCCGTAGGGACTAGGTTTATGAGTCGAAAACAATCACGAGTTACACAAATATCATGAGTTGAGAGTATTCGAAACCGAAGAAGAGCCAAGAAGTCAGAGATAAGCGCAGAACGAGTGAGTCGAGAGACGTAAACATTTACGAGTTAGTGACTTAATGTTTCGAATGCATCACGTTGATTTTTCTTGAGGCTGCGCAAACATTCATAATGTAATCTTTGGTCTTAGTATCTGTAACGGCCAGAGAAATTAATACAGATAACCAGATTATTAAACAGCTGAGCAATTCCGAAGAAATTAATTGCCAGAATACAGGATTTGGTAACATATTTGGTCTGATATCCACTTTAAATAACCTAATAACTCACGTACAGCGAACATGAAAAAAGACCAATAAAGTCAGTAAAATGCATAAAAAGCAAATAAACCGTAATGTATAAACTTTGGTCTAGCAGCAACATTAGCAATTTTTTTTATTAAAACTGAAATTTAGCCGGGACGGGAATGACAATTGGCATTTGTGGTTACAGCAGATACCTTGAGTAATTTTAGTTTTTTAACGTTTTATGTTTCTTTCATTAGCGGTTCCACTTTTTTTCAGCCGTAGTGGTTACCAATTTGTTTTTTAACTATCAAACGTTACGAAAAACAAACTTAATTGCATGTATTGTGGCGTTTAATTTGGTAACAGTTGCTTAGATATTAAATTGTGGACATAACCTCGAATTTCTTCTAATGATATCTCGGGTCGCTGTTAATTTGTGAGCGAAGGCTGGCTGGCGCGTGAAGTCACCGGTCTCCAGCCAATAGCTATCGAGGTGAGAGAAAGAGTGAGTTAATGAGTAAACTTATGAAACTATACAGTATATACATTTCACTAAAAAAGAAAGTTAAGGGTTTGTGATAGATGGACAAATAAGAGTCTAAAAGATTTCCATCTTTCATTTGGAAGGTATGTCAAGTAAAAGGCATTGATTTGAAGCATGCCTAATCAGCTGACAGAACTAGATTAGGTACGTCTATTAATGGACTAGCAACTGGACATCACTTCCAAGTGATTATTGAGAATAGTAAAGAAAGTCACATTAGGTATAATTTTAGAATCGTATTCAAGTAGTGCAAATATTATTGTGGTAATACAGAGTCTTACTATGATAGAGAGTGATGACTGATTTGTCACTAACATTTTGCTTGTTGGGAGTACATTTACATCCCTGTGTTATGCGTGTGTACATGTCTGTGATGAGGTAGCGGAGATCTCCACCTCCCTTTCTAGGAATTTCTCCAGTTATCTCTGTGCCCATGAACACAGCAGAAGGGTCAATATATTTGCCACCTTCTCTCTTCCTACAGGGAAGCCCCCTCTTGCGCCTTTGTTTGCTACACAAGTGGTGTGCCTGGCGACCTGCAAGAAAGCTACGTGTTTGATCTGGCTGTTTGCAGGGAGTCTGGAGCGCACGTGTCCGTGAGCTAGACACGTGGCGCACAGAGTGGGTTGTTGGCGTGACGGCTGGGGCTCCTAAGGGCTTAGGAAGGGCCAGCGCCTTGCGATCGGAGAAGGTCAGGTGTCCGCTACTATAGAAATCACACTGTGCCAACTCGGATCTGGGTTTATGTCCAAGTAGCAAAGACTAAGTTTTTTATTTTATTTTCCTTTGGGCATTAAGTACTTTCGACTACAATGCTTCTAAGCATAATCTAAGGGGTGTAAATGAGTTTTGCCTTTGAGCCGTGAACAGGGCATATATTGGCAAATATTCTGTGTAGATTTTGAGACAACCACTTGATTCACACGCTGAACACCACATAATACCTGTACTGAGGATATGTCAAAGGCTGCGACCTGGCTCTGAAACCCTTTTCTCGATGAACGTATTAGCCCACCAATTTTTGCTGCGTTTGCTGAACTTGTAGTACACGCCACTATACGAGTGTATTACATACATTTCTGTTTTGAGGCAGCGTGAAAGTTTGTGCGCGTGGAGATTTATGGACAGCCACTGTAGCGTAAACGGTATCTGAACCAAACTGTACTTTCTGTTATATGTGCACACCCCGTCGAGTGGTGCTGCCGCAGAGTTTGGCATCGCTGCGGGGCATACCGGGACGACTTGCGTGAGATAGGGGACACTGCACTCCGAGACTTGCCTCAAGCACGTGGTGTGGCATCCAGACATGTGCAGACGCAAGACTTCTGACGGAACTTATCCAGAGGCATCGCTGAGGTAGTTTACTGTGCAGCGCAAGTGATATTTGCCACGTGTGTGTAAGTATTCAATATTAGCAAGTGATGCTATAGTGTGGAACCAGCCTTTTTTAAAAAAATAAAAAATGGTAATGCTCCGAACATTTTGTTTTTGACTTTGTGTTCGCTGCATACTGTTCGTACCCATAAGCGCCCTGTAGCGAACGCTACTGGAACACTGCTCAAACGACTGAGAATAGTCCGGGAAACAGGAAATACTTTTCCTTTTAGGGGGGCTCATGGCCGATCTTTGTTTTTCTAATTAAGTTTATCTCTTATTTTTTTATGGAGTGTAGAGTTCACATTTATAAACTAAATATTCATTTTTTGAATCTGATTGAAGCTTTTGATATTACTTTATTTTCCATCGTAAACTCCAAAAAATTTCGACTACGGGGAAACTCAGATTTGCTTAAATTTTATATCACTGTCCAGAAGAAATTTAACATGTGGTGTATAATAAATAGGTCCTCCGTGTCACACTGGTTTGTTACAATAGCAGGGGAGGAAATTTGAAATTAGGAATCATTGGAATTATTGGGGTTAAAAAGAAAATCAACAAAAAAGTTGACATGTTGAATGTAGAATTATCAATGTTTAGAAGCACATCAGAAAATTAAAAACAAAGATCAATATTTTGAAGCAGAAGTAACTGAAGTATCGGTTGTGAAATCATTATCCCTGCAAAGCAAATCACTTAACTCCATTTCTCAGCACGGTCAGCATTTATCAAACATCATTGAAATCTAAAGTGAACAAGATACGATTTTGTACACTTATTGGGTATTAGGTTTGAGTGTCATACCAGCCATCATTGCATTTTTGATGTCGAAATACTGACTGATGAAATTTTGCTCTCAGCTCATGGCCCGATCAAAATCATTTCACTTAGCCATGGTGAGTGAGGGTCCTTTCTCTCTCCCGTCTGGATCAAATACTTTATACCCCTACGATCGTTTTTTTATACTTCAATTTTGATTTGGAATACATATTTTTGGCGAAATTTATGCAGTGATATAATATTTTACAACATTTTTCCGTGCTAACAAATTCCCCATAAATCTCCATTCCATTTCCTAATACTGAAAAGATTTTACTAACATTTTAACACATACTGTTATGGTTTCTTACAATTTTTGACGTATGCGTCACTGCATTTGTTGTTTTTTTTTTTTTTTTTTTTTTTTTTTGCATTTCTAGCAACGATTATATCTGATAGTTCCAACAGTTACGAATCAAGTATCTTATGACGGTTACAGTTTGTTGATGTTTCATAAGTACAGGCTTTGTTCGACAGTGTTATGATCAGTTTTTTTTTTTTCTGGCTAAGGTCTTAGGGTCGAAGTAAAGGTCCTTAGTTCATTGCTGTCAGGAGGGATTGTGGAGTAAGAGACGAGTAAGAATTCGACCAAGATATTTTGAATAAACCACCCTGGCGTAAGCGTAGAGTCATTTCGGGAAACTACGGAAAATCAAAATCTAGATTGTCGCATCGGGATTGGAACCCACGATTTACCGAATATTAAGCACGGATGTTAACCCTTAGCTCATTAGGATCGTTCTGAATAGGTTGAATACTACCTATTACGATTAATTATTACCGACAGGGTCGTTTTCATATTTTTTATCTAGCCCTTACGGCGTATCAACGTTGATGTTGTACAAACTTAGTGACGAAAATGAATGTCTTTATCATGTAAAGTTAGGTGCATACGTGATTTCAGACACAAGTAGATGCTGGGATCACCCTGATTATTACTCATTTACCACGCTGAAGGTCTTTTTGGAATGGAACAACTGCCTGGATATGACGCGCTTTATGCGGCTGTTATTCATATCGGACGATTTGAATGCCCTCTATGTCATTGGGACGCGTGCGATCCCATGCATTCAGCTCACCATCAGCCATCAGTGATGAACAGGACTGGTGGACTCCATTGGACCAGCACGTAGAAAACAGTTATCACACTTTGATACGCTACTCGTTAACTAACTACTTCGTCCTGTTGTCAGTTAATTGTAATTACGTTTAATTACTTCGTCCTCGAATTCACAGGTTGACAGATGGTTTTATCTTCCATCAGAGCTTAAATGACTACTGTTTTGAATGAATTAAATAGTTAAAAAAAAATTAAATGCCATTCGGCCATGGTAGCAATTTAGCCAGCTCAAAGTGTTTGTTTGTTTTATAATGTATAGATTTCATACAAGTGTGATCGTTTTCTCCCTTTTGTAAGGATGACCCAAGACGAACACAACACTTAATTAAAACCACCCCTGCCCTCGGCCGGACTCGAACCGGCGACCCCTGCAACGAGTAGCAAGCGCGTTACCCCTACGCTGCCGGGGTCGGCAATTAAATAGTTCTATGAAATGACAACACCGACGAAGGTGTGGGAAGATTTTCTTTTTTAGGTAAGGGTGTCAGGGATTGGAATGAGTTACCAAGGGGAATGATTAATAACCTACCGAAAACGTTAAAAGAATTTAAAGTTAAAATTTGTAGAGGGCAAATGTAGGTGAGTGAAGGATAGCGGGAAGTTGGGTGTGTACGGAAATTGCCACCGGAGAGTGTGCTCCATTGCAATTAAATTAAACTAAATTAAATCCCTTTTGTGTGAGCTCCATGGTTACACGGGATTAAGGAACAAGACTCGTCCAAAGATACAAAAGTATCATTCCAAAAAATATACAGCGATTAAAATCAGAAACAACTCAAAACTGCGGGACAACTCAAAAACAAATACCAAAACTTCCAAAAAACACTGACTCCGTTCATTATCTCCACGAGTTTCACAAGGCGCCAGAGAAACATCCAGAAAACCACAAAGAGTGCCGACAGACGTCTCTAGATTGTTAACAATAGGCTAATAATCAAATCCATACAAAAAATAATTACAAATTGTTTAAAATCACTTAAAGAGGACAATCGGAAATGATATGATTGAAAGGTGACACCACAATCACAATTTGCACAATTGGCCCAGCCTCATTTGTGTAGTAAGTAATCTGATCTGCATTGCCCTGGTCAAATCCTGTTGGTTCTCCATTGCCGCCAGCCAAGATCGAATCTTTGTACCAGATGCTTCTATCCTACTGAGAGTGTAGTTTCATGTGACATGGTACATTTATTTTCAGTATGTGTGATATAAAACTAATTAAATAAATCACGAAACAGAAGTAGAAAGCTCACTTACAACGAAAAAATAACGTTTCTGAGATTACATCAGAAATCATCTGGGGTAAATAAAACCTTGTTTCCCAGATATCTTTTAGAATTATTTTAAGGATGAAACTTTAAACCAAATGCTTATCATTAAATAGTGTATTGTAACATAAAATTGCTCTATTTTTCAATAGATCTAGCGATACATACTGTTTGCTTACTATAATTATAGAACAGCTGCCTTAGGTATGTATGCTTCATGTGCCGTCACTAGTATTGTCTAAGATACATATAAAGAATAGACTACTAAAATTTCATTTTACTAACATAACCCCACATATTTACGTTTGTTCTACCACAAATATGAATCTAAGCACCCTCTATTGAACTTAAAACGATGTGTTTCAACTTATCATGTTTCTATGTCATGTGATAGACAAAATTGTTTTAAACAATAGTAGAACTTACTGCTAATTGAAACTCAAGTAATGCTACGTTCTTATTGTCAATGAAGGTTTCTATTTAGTGTTCCTCATCTGTTAGATCCGTACAAATTGGAAAACATAAAAATTTGGCTGAGGTGACCTGCTGAATTGTTTCAGCTTAACTCATAAGATCAGTAGAGCTGTATGTAGTTTTATATAAATTATATAAACAATTATATTTAGTTATATATTCAATTTTTATCAGTAAAGTACTGGATAAAAGACACTCTTATAAGCTGGATTCTATTAAACAAACGTTAATTATTCAAACTTCAGTACGAGACATAACACTAATTGGGTTTTCCTTAATGTTATGGCTGTACAAACGTTTATGATAAAGGTTAATGAATAATATTAGTAACAATGCTTCGTCCAAGCATTGTTACTAATATTATTCAAAGCAGGGGGAACATTGAACTTACATATGATAACTCCTTTTACTTTACCATTACAATTCTTCTAAATAAGAGTATTAAATCCAGTGCAGTATTCAATTACCGTTAAATACAAACACTCACACAGAGAGATTTATTAAATCAACAAAGATATTCGCTTAATCAGCCGCTAAAGCGATACATTCTTCAGTTTCATATTATGCGATATGTTCGTGTTATGAAATTCAGTCCAGTGGTTAATTTACCTAATAGTAAATCAAAATAGTAGTTCCATCACTGAATAAAACAAACAGATTTATTAAAAATGGGTTATGGTACGTTTACATACTCGAACGCAGTTATATCATTTCACAGGAAGCGACTTACAAGCATTATTAATTCCTATCTAATCACCAATATCTGTTGCAGTAAACGAACAAACTGGATGTGGATTTTTTTGTCTCCGTAGCCAATATTACAAAACCGTAACTCGTCATGTCTGTTCGTTTGTCCGCCAATTAAGTCAAAGCTTCTTAATACTACCGCGTTTGTTCCGTTTATGATGAAATTTTACAATAATTTTTTTTTTCTGTCGTTAGTCATTCGACTGGTTGATTTAATGCAATCTCCAATCCTCCATAAGATTTCTTATATTGACCGAGAAAGAGATCCTCATATAAAGTAATTATAATAAAAAATTATACCTCCCTATTCATGTAGCCAAGAGAAGAATTTCATTTACCATCTAGCCCATAGAATTTAGTATTGTTGAACAGGTATTTAAAATGCAATCACTTGTTATTGAATATGTTGAGTTAGTTGCTTGTTCTTTGAGGTATGAGTTCCTAATAGCTGTTAATATTGTGGGGTCGTGAAGATTACTGGTCTCGAGTCAGCACAAAGCCCACAGCCGTTATATTCCAACGGTGAGAGGCTCTAACTGCATGCTGTTGTCAACTGGGTGACCGAGCCTGGTGAGTGAGCAGTAACGCTCTGGCCTCGCATTCGGGAGGATGCCGGTTCGAATTTCCGTACTGATAACCAGATTTGGGTTTTCCATAGTTTCCCCAAATCATTCCATGTGAATCCCAGGATGATTCCATTAAAAGGTTATGGCAGAATTGCTTCCCATTCCTTGTCCACAGTCTTTTCCCACCTCTAATGACCTTGAAGTCGACGAGGCGTAAAGCCACAAACAAACAAAAGTCCAACCACAAATTTGGTATCGAAATACAAGTATGTTGAATAATACGAGAAACGATATTATGATGTGTCCTGCATAAGTCTATCTGAGATTTGAACAAATTTTTTTTTTTTAGATTAATAAAACATCTTACTCGCATAATATTCAATTTTAAACACTACGTTAGAGCCAGAGAGCGATGAATCATCAGTCGTATAATTGCGACACCAAATATTATATTTTTGTTGTAATAAACATTATTTTTGGTTATCACATGATAGAACAAGAAAATCTTATTTTTAGTAGTTATTTGACATACTTGTCTTACCTTACATCAATTAAGGTACAGAAATAGGTGTAAATTTTGTAATACCTTTCTTTTTATCAAGCTTTTGCTATGATATATAATTACCGCTATTGAAAATACACCTAAATGTAAATTAATTCACAACTTTACATATCTTATTTGGAAAACACATGTCTTCTGTTGCTGCAACTATTTTAATGTCTAAATCATATCGCGTTATATAGTCATCAAATTACTCCAGATTCCAGTGTCTGTCACCGTCAGACATATTCTCTATTTGAGTAGGTCTTCATATTACCTAATGCAATCCCTCTATTCATCGTACGTCGTCAGGATAACCGGTAAGAGTGTCTCTGTATCCGAACCGGCATAGATCTCAGTATTTCAAATCAATTACACACACACAGGTATGTATACGTATATAGTGTGTTTGTGTTTTTGTGTTCGTTCTTGCCTTCATCTGTGGTGAGTGATGGTTTGATTTTTCCTATATATATATATATATAAAGGCTAGCAACTGGCCTTCCCATAAAACATTTTAGAAAAATTTCTATCGAAATAACAAGTAGGAAATGGCTTGTTGTAAATTGCTTCCGTAAAAATTTATTCTTCAGTTTCCATGCGAATGCTTACTATTACAAAATCACAATATATTGAAGAAACAATGGGGAACTATTTTTTCTACCAATGTGCGTGTTTCTTTTCTCGTCGTGAGTGTGTCGGTCCCAGGGGCGGTTCTGCTTGTGTTTGGAGGACGCCAGCCCTTGAGTGTTGCCATTAGATGTGACGGATGGCAGAAAACAGTCCTGTGACAGGACCACAGCTCAAGAGCAGCCTGGACTGTTTCGGTGAACATATAAAATAAAAAGTAAATCTGTATCCAAGAACGAAGGGTGAAGGGAGGCCAGGGAGTGCAGCCAATAGGAAAAATTTGTATGTTTAGTATTAAAAAAAGGGCGGTTTTGTTGCATGTCCTGAGCCAACCAGCGAAAAGAGCTTTCTTGCAAAGACAGACATTGGCAGACGTCATCAAGAAGGGGTAGAAAGCGACGCTTCGTCCGGCACCACGGAAGACAAGGGGACTTGTTGGCTACCGACGGAGAGGTGTAGATCGACCGACCAGCTGACCACGGGAGAGACAGCAGTGAGGCAGCCGGCCGTGATGGAGAGCTGGTCAACCCACCGACTGCACAACTTAAATTCGCCTGAACGGTAACCACCATTCAGAAAAAGGAACTTTTGCATCGTCATCGTTTACCTTAGATATTGCCCCGAGACAGAAGAAGTAATGCAAAAAAAAAAAAAAAAAATCTTTGTAAAATTTTGTCAAGTAAACAATTCAAATACATAAGTAAATCGTAAAGTCAGATTGTGAACCTTGTTTACACTATCTCCCATCCAGTCTTGTAATGTGTCATTTTGCTTGGTTAATTCAATAATTCATGTTTCAATAATAATACATTGAGATCTGGATGTCGCTTCCCTCAGAATAGGGTACTCTCCAATCTCTGGCGCCCACCTGATTTTTTTTTACCTAATATTATTTTGAAATCAATGACAGGTAGCAAACGGCCACAGTAGGCTCGAGAAGTCGCTTTCCTAACATAGGGAACACTTCACTATGTTTCTGTGTTTTAAAAGTGAAATAAACGGCATTGGGTTAACTAATTTCTTTGCGATATAAAATAGTAATAAAGAATTATTAATCACAGTACTGCATGATTTATTTACCGTTTACATGAGGTGATGTTAGTTATTTTACGTTCTGCCAAAGCAACAGAAATAAGTATCTCAAAGAAATCTTGGAGGAAATGTGATATTACAAGTCACTTTTGACTAACAAATTAAAACGATGCGTGGTGGGTGTCATTCCAGATCACGTGGGTTCTAATACCCTACTGACCATCCAGATTTCGGTTTTCTATTGTTTCCCGAAATCGCTCAAGGTGAATGCTGGGATGGTTCCTTCAAAAGGCCATAGCTCAATTCCTTTCATTCCTTGCTACACATCACCTCCCTCCTCAAATGACCTCGACGTCGCAAAAAACACGATTTATTTTTTTTAAAAAGAAACAAGTTAATCAATTTCGGATGTTTTTTTTTATAGTGACCGACTTTCATGTATGTACCTTCTTTCTCCAAGCTTTTGAAAAATAACAATTTCTTTGATCATCTTTCCATTTTGGTTTTGCAGTTTAGTGTATTTTTCCTGTTAATTTTAACTCTCCCTTCTTGTTTGAACCATCTGAAATAACTTAAAACCCACTACTTCTACGGAGCATTATCATTGCTCTATCGTACACCAAGTATACACACGTATTTAACATATTTCATGACGTGGAAAATGGTTGTGGGAGGCTCAGATCTCGAAGAAGGTTTGTGAACACCCCGCTGGTTGAACCACCACCTGACTACCCAGCTACAGAGCAGATGCACGGTGGTTCAGCATTGACATGGAAGGTATTGAGAACACTGAATCGCGTTAAGTAAGGTGTGATCCCAGAAAAAATCAGACTATTAAGGTGGGTATTGTAAGTGAGGATGATGTAAATGGGACAATGGAACAGCACAAAATACGGAACCCAAATTATACTGCCACCTGTACCGGTGACTACCTGTGGACTCACAGTGAAGAACTATTTGACATAGATCAATTCTGGGCTGAGAAATTTCTAGTTACAGACTCCAGAAAGCAAAGTTTTTAAAATATCTGCGGAAGTATCGGCTACACCAACCCTTGAAGATTTTTTAGCATAATAAACTTCCTCACACTTCCATTGAAACCTAATGATTATATTACTTTATTTTGTTAGGTTAATTAACCTATTTCAAGTTTGTGACGATCATTGAGGCTTTGTAGAATATCACTTGTATCATTGCCCCTAACATCAGTTTCTCTGATTTATGCCGAGGATTTAATAACCCACAATCGAACCGATAGACATGTAAATTATTATTTATAATTCAATTGTGGTGGAGGACAAGTTCCGGTGGCAATTACTTGTTCATCTTATTACTCCTTCTTTATTTTATTTTTTTATTATGGTACATAATTTACTACTAAATTCCTTCCCCATCTATTTTAGCGATCTACGAATTTTAACAATGGTGGTCAGCATTTAAGGAGCTGTACCGTACAAACAATACCTGATTTGCTTCAGGGAGATAGCAAATTGTGCAGGAAAGTGCAGTGTTATAACTTTTTTTTTTTACCTGCTTAACGTCTCTTAACAGCGATGTCTTTGGAGACGGGAAAGGATGGGGAGAAGGAATGGGAAGGAATTCGGCCATGGCCTTTTGAAGGAAGCATCCCGGCATTTGCCTGGAGTGATTTGGGAAACCGTGGAAAGGCCAAATCTGGATGCCCGGACGGGGATTCGAACCGGCGCCCTCCCGAATGCGAGGCCAGAACGCTAACCGTTACACCACCCCTCTCGGTGTGTTATGACAGGCATACCACAACTCTGTCACTCATTCCCCTATCTATGTTATCTCTCGGCCTGTCCCGCCAGCTGTATCTTATCTGCTGCTACTTCTGCGTCCGTCCACTGCAGAAGTTGCAGACAGGAAATCGATCGACTAGGCTGCACGAAGCGTTATAATTCTGTGGATGAATATTCCACAAGTATGTTAGAAAATAATTCCATATAGGACGCGGCCGATAATTTTTTATTGATTTTTACAAATTCTCGATAGGAGTAATGGAGGCGGCTGGAATATAAATGTTTATGTTCATACGCACAGATTATTTTTTGCAGCATACATGTTATTTATTTTCTTGTTTAATTCTCAAGTTGTAGACGCCTGGGTGGGTATTAGGAGAATTAAGAGTAGTATGTTCAAGGAGAGAGACAGTCGTATCCATGGGGGAGGAAAATTATCACTTGTACCATGTAGGGGAGTCGAAAATTGGAAATACTGGAACAACTTAAATACTGAAAAATTCACAGCAAACGATTTAACCTAGACCGGTGCGTGAGTGTTAGTGTACGGACCTTGCTGGCGTTTTGCAGTACACGTGTTAGAATCCCGCCCAGTCATCGTTAGGTTTTGAGTTTTCCATCGTTTACCGAAATTACTCCAGACGAATGCCGGGAGGGATTCTTCGAAATTTCGTTGCTAAATTCCTTCCCGTTCCTTGCTAAAAATCCACTCCCGTCTCTCATGAATTCGACGTCAACGATACATAAAGCCCAATGCATAAAAATTCACCTCTTTTTTAAGAAACTAAACTGATAATCCGTTTAGTAAAACTGAAAGTCTTGACACATTTCATCCCAGCCTAGTTACTAGCAACGGCCCACTGTAATTCACATTGCTTTGAGAATTTTTTATGTTTTACCGTGAGTTAAATTACTTGTGAACTGGTCAGTTGCTTTTTGATTAAGAATTCCAGTGAGTTTTCATTCTTGTTTAATGTTGTTTTTAATGTCAGTAAGTTTAAAATAATTCAACTTTGGGAATTGGTAAATAAATATCATTTGTATCTTTCAACATTTTTAATGATTGTGGGTTTTATATAATACGCGTATCCCGACCTAGCGTTGTATACTATTTATTATTATTATTAACTTTTCAAAGTTTGCTATATTAATTTGTGAAATTAATCCCACTAGCACGCAACTTAATTAATAATCAGAAGTGTCTGAGCAGTCACTATAATTGTCGCACATTTAATTAATTAGTTACTGTTATCCAAGTGTGGAACATCACAAACTGCTGCCCAACGTAAAAATTACGACATAAAAGTTATGACAAGACACCTCAAAGTAATAATTGGCTGAAGATGAATTATTGGTTTTACCTTCTTTGGAAGCATTTGTGTAACCTGTATCTATTTCAGTTGGAGTATCAAACTTGGTTGGTGGTTTGGTTGGTGAAATCATGAAATTATGTTAATGTGTCAAATAATAAGCGTAAATTCGCATGGAGTATTACCGAAATAAACAAAAAATATTTTTATATTTGCTATTACCGGCAGCTTTGCACACGTTGACTTAAAATTTTATTGCTAGAATTGGAGACAGAAAGCTGTAAGTTACGTAAAAGGTATCCCAACAATGACAGAGTTGGGTAATATGATGGTGAATCGCAACCGTTCACTCTAAACTTTCATTTCAGTACATGTCGACATTAAACTGATTGGCCAATTGCCTGCACTGTGGTATTACATAAAAATCTTCTGTGAGTGTCATACATACACAACACCGTTTTGTTAATCAACGAGATTCCCGCCAACTGGTTGATTTGCGGTATTTGTAAATGATACTCTTTTTGCTCCTTGCTAAATATTGTTGGATATTGTAGCGCGACGTAAAATTTGAGTGTGCCAGGCACCATGATTACTCTATCATCATGATTTTGTACACAAAATCAGACTGCGAGAGAAAAAAGGTCCAAGAGACCGATATAGCATTACAGGGACTGCCACATGCTATTCGTCTATTTATCACTTCGGTTAATTTTAAAAATCTCATAATAAAAGATGTTATTTATCCAAATGAAAGTATGCCATCTCCTTCATAACGATACATGCTACGTCCTTATCAAATTTAGAAGATCGGTTTAGCTGTTTAGTCATGAAAGCGTAACAAACAGACAGGTTTACTTTCGAATTTATATTATTAACTCAGATGTGTTACGACGAAAGATTTATTTTGTGTATCTGCGTTGAATGTGATTTGATCACACCTGCGTTGTTTATGGTTCATTATTTCGATAGTTCACTGTGTTGATGAAGCTGGTTGATATAACATAATTACCTTCGCACCCGTTTTCTGTATCACCGCTTTTTGAAGCTGGTTAGCACCCATAGTTTTGTACGCTGTTTTAGTCTGAGAGGCCCGTTCGAGAGCGCAGTTTGCGTTATTGCATTTTCCGTGGGCGCATATGTGCAGCTAATATTGGCAGCTGCTTATCGACCTATGCAAATGTGTTTGCGTTCTGAGATACTAAAATCCAGACATATACAGGGTGTTACAAAAAGGTACGGCCAAACTTTCAGGAAACATTCCTCACACACAAACAAAGAAAATATGTTATGTGGACATGTGTCCGGAAACGCTTACTTTCCATGTTAGTGCTCATTTTATTACTTCTCTTCAAATCAAATTAAACATGGAATGGAAACACACAGCAACAGAACGTACCAGCGTGACTTCAAACACATTGTTACAGGAAATGTTCAAAATGTCCTCCGTTAGCGAGGATACATGCATCCACCCTCCGTCGCATGGAATCCGTGATGCGCTGATGCAGCCCTGGAGAATGGCGTATTGTATCACAGCCGTCCACAATAAGAGCACGAAGAGTCTCTACATTTGGTACCGGGGTTGCGTAGACAAGGGCTTTCAAATGCTCCCATAAATGGAAGTCAAGAGGGTTGAGGTCAGGAGAGCGTACTAACATACTAACGAAACTAAAATGAGCTCTAACATGGAAAGTAAGCGTTTCCGGACACATGTCCACATAACATATTTTCTTTGTTTGTGTGTGAGGAATGTTTCCTGAAAGTTTGGCCGTACCTTTTTATAACACCCTGTAGAAAAGTATGAATGAACTATTAATTGAAATAAAGAAGAATTATTAGTCCAGCCTCTTCAACTAAAGGAGCGTCAATAAAGTACGTTTCTTGGTCTAGGGAGGGAGGGTTTGGCTCAAAAGCTACTGTGAGCTACGTGGGGTGGGGTGGGGGGGGGGGGGAGGTTCCGAGCCAAGCCGAGTAGTTTTTCATTCATATTATTTGTCACAGTTAAAATGAGGTAAAGGACACACAACAGCATGTAAATATTTATTTCCGTCATTTAATTATCGCAGTATGTAATTTACGATAGTCTGATAAGAGAAAAGGGTACAAAATGTCTTCTGGAACCAGTAGCGAAAAACTGCGTGCTACGCGGGGGGGGGGGGGTAGAGAACGGGAAGGAATTTGCCAATTGCCTTTAGAAGGATCCATCCCTGTATTCCCCTGGATACAACTGTAATGTGGCAAATCCGACAAGCAACATGTTAAATCATTTTGTATTCTCGGAATGCTGCGCATCTTACTATCCTTCGTGCCCGGTGGCTCAGATTACAACGGAACTGATACTACTTCATAAGAGGAGACTCAACTTGCCAATTCAGTGAACATCGAGCAGCTATCTTCCTGCGAAGTAAATACACGAAGTCGGTATTTATAGCAGACAAAACTTCCGCTGCGAGATGTATCAGAAGACTTAGGAAAGCACAGTTGGCCTTCTTTCAATGCCGTCGGCAAAATAAAATAAAATCAAGCAGGAATTTTTGATATCATGGCGAAATCTGCGAAAAGTATTAAAATAAAAAAAATAAAACATCCATCGCAGAAATAACATAGAAAGAGAAAATAACTGAAACTCCTTAGAATATTTGTGACTTAATGTTTCCAATATTTCAATATGAATTTCTGAAAATAAGATTAAATTAAATAAAAATATTTTAATAACAACTTTTATTTTATGTAGAGAGCTGCATAATAATTCAGAACCTTACAGTGACTTAAAGATGAAAAGTAAAACAAACAAAACAAACAAAACATAAATGTAAAACTTGTTAATCTGTAATTACGTAACTCAATAGAACTTCAAAAGTTTTGGTGAACATGATCACATTTAACTGAATCTTGATAACTATGGTTTATTAAGACAAAAGGAATCAACTTATCCACATCCATTATCCTTTTTTCATTATTGAATAGAATTCCTCTTCACAGTCTGTCTTAAATTGAATGACAATAATAATTGTAATAATACTGAGTTTGCAATAGTTCCATATTACGGCAAACAACTTTATACATCAACTATTTTGTAGCTTCGGTGCCTATTTTTGTCAGAATTTGCCCCATAAGGCGCAACCTGGTTACGAGGGATTGTTTGTTGGTTGTACTTCACGTAGATAGTCCCCAAATGCTATACACATTTTGAAAATTTAGCAGCAAATCTTGGAGCATGAGTTGAATAGCTTCTTTTACTTTATTCTAAATTTGCTTCTAAATTCATATTACATAGCTTCGGTTGTGTTTTTGCATATATTTGGAACTACCATTAAGAAAGCACTAAATTTTTTAACTATCTTCCTTTAATACAAAATAACTCTTAACTATAGCAGTTTTTGCGTCAGTCATTTTTAACGAAAAATTGATAGGGTCTACTAATTTGTGGGGACTTTGAATGTAAATTTCTCTGCTTTTGGACTTTACATAAATAGGGAAATATCCCCTATTTTATCCCTGGATCACCGGCTGTGGACTAATCAAATCCCACGGGAATCCAGTTTGTCCCAATTTATGGATTTAAAAAAAATAAAAAAAAATTGAGCCCATCTTTGTAGATTAATTAAAGTGCCCGCCAAAACCTATTTTTTTTAAATAATAATTTAAATCTATCGACTTTTTTATCGTTTATTTTCATTACATGTATAATTATTGCCTACTCCTTGTCCATCCGAGCCATTCCGATTTTATCCTGAAGGATCTGTTAAATAAGCCGGAGGCGGATCATAAGCATTAAGTGAAATTCTGGCAGTGAAAACTTATAAAATAAATGAAGGAAAATTCTGGCAGGGTTTTTAGTCCCAATAAAAGTGATGTTGTTAATCTATTTTTTTTTTTTTTTTTTGCTTCTGGCTTTATGCCTCGTCGACGTCGAGGTCATTAGATGTGGGAAAGGAGTGGGGTCAAGGAACGGGAAGGAATTCGGCCATAGCCCTTTGAAGAATTTATTCCAGCATTAGCCTTATGTGTGTTTGAGAACCATGGAATATCCAAATGTGGACGGCAGTATGGGGATTCGAACCCGCGTCCTTCCGAATGCGAGGCCAAAGCGTTACCACTCTCACGCTCGGTTCCGTTTGAAGTCTAAATTGCAGTTTCCTTACATGTGGTAGCTGTTTGGCACATCTGTGAATTTGGTCGGATTTCTATACATGCACGTTGCTACAAGAAATAAACATTACAAAAAAGTTATTAGTGTATGGCGAACAATTCGCGTTAGTCACAGGCCGCTGGGAAATGACCATTGCGGAAGAAAATGTTCAGGGCATTCAACATGGACGTTTGGTAAGAGGCTGGCCCAAAATCACTTCAACACAAACGAAACATGGCATGCTGAGTGGAACATTCCAATCCTGACAAACCAGCATTAATTCAAGACCCTAAAGAAAGCCTCCTAAAATTAACATACATAGGAAAAACTGGACGACAATTGTCAGAAGTGGAACCCGCCGATTCAAGACTGCTGATGACAAATAAGGAACGAAGTGACGAAACATTAGTATAATTACACCGAGCTCAGTGCTCTAATTAGTAATATTGTTTTCATAATATGTTTTGTTAATCAGACTCTGAACCAGTGCTGGATTTCCCATTAGGCTGTATAGGCACCAGCCTAGGGGCGGCAGCGTTTTAGGGGCGGCAAATTTCCTAGGGTGCCCGCTTTATTAAGTCGTCAAATTTGTTTGTGATTATAAACATAATAGATTTCATTTAAGTGGTGACATCTAGTAGTGAAGTGACAAACTCGAAACAATTAATAGAAAAGAAAAATACGTTTACTATCAATTTTCATTCAGGTAAGTGGTGACAGCGAACAATTAGCTAAATTATTAATTTAATTCTTCATTAGTTTCGTGACTTTCTATCTTGTTCAACGCAGTCTGTAGCCCGTCGTATATTTTCGAAGGAAGACTCTATAGACAGAGGTAAGTTTCTGCTGACAGACTTACATTTTACGATTTCTATAATATAAGTACTTTTTTTTGGCATTCGGCTACTGGGCCATACAGCCAGCTCAATGTGATTTGTTGCTATTAAGTATTGGCACAAGGACACTACAACACGGACAAGACACAACACTAAACACCCATGCCCTCGGCCGGACTCGAACCGGCGACCTTCGGTACCGAGGCCGGCAATATAAGTACTTAAGTATGATCTAAGATTTCATTAATTGAGCATCTGGATGTTGAAAGTCCCCGAGCTCTCGAAAGTCCTAATTTTATTTTAAAAAATCATTGAAAAGTCGATTATTTTTTTAAACTTAACTCGTCATTTCTCAGCTAATGAATTAAATTCTCTGAAATGTTTAGGGAACACGCATTGAACTATGCCGAAACCGGTATTCTGATTGAAATTAATATAAATTATAATCGTTTAACAATAATTAATCACAAAACAGAGCGTACGTTTCATCTAATAAGATTACAGAGGATCCTCAGTCAAATTCGTTACTTGATCTCTCCAGATTTTTGAGGAAGCAATCTCTGTGTAACATTTACTCGAATTTGTATATAGCTCTCCACATAGCACTTTTCACTGCAGCCACAAATTGTTCTGGAGAAAGGAGATTTACATGCTTAAAACGAGTGAAGAATTATCAGAGGTCTTCATTATCACAAGTAAAACTAAACTCTTTGGGTCTTCTAAATACAGAAGCAGAGATAATGAACACCATAAACTATGATGATCTTATAGATGACTTCGCCAATCAAAATCCGATAGAAAACTATGATTATGTATTACATTTTTTTTATTTTCTTTTTTGTACTCTTGTTTCATAATAAACATTCATTTTTCTTGTTTCTATTTTATGACTAAATCTGAATACTTTCAAGTAATAAAGTCACTCTTAATCTATATCCACTCACATATACATATAATCGTTTCTACCTAATAAAGGTAATACAAATTAGTGATTAGTATAAGTATGAAGGAGAAAAGGGCGGCACAAAATGAACAGCCTACAATAAAAAAAGTTTAAATCTGGCCCTGCTCTGAACAATACACCAATATTGTTAGTATCTTTTAACAGAATAATTTTGGAAACCTGTCTTTGTTTTTCTGTAGATGATATTGTATGCTATGAGAGGTGAATCACTATTACAAAATTTGAGTTACAAGCCGGAAAGTTGGATCAGTATATGTTTCATTATTTATCACAAGAAGGGGAGTCTGTGTGTTCTCTTGTCTTAAAATGGAGGGGTGAATAATTTTCCGAAAAGTGAACTGTAGCGTGACTTTTTTACGCCGCTAGAAGCCCGAGAATTTATGTATTTACAACGCTGTGAATAACTTCGATCTTAGAGGGCATATTACTGCTTTGCCACATTTCCCCTATGGCCATTAGCTTTTCTAACACAATCTAACACAAAGTATTATCCGAATATGAATTTTACAATTTTCTGCCTCCCCTTCTCAGACAAAACTAACTGCACTCTGGTTACCAGGTCCTGAAACGGAGTATGGAGCTCTACCTCTACTTGAAAGAGGCCCTTTGAGGGGGCAGCCTTCACC
Organism: Vandiemenella viatica; assembly: GCA_031002005.1. NCBI lineage: Eukaryota > Metazoa > Arthropoda > Insecta > Orthoptera > Morabidae > Vandiemenella > Vandiemenella viatica. Next base: position 198,968,907 of record JARYHS010012519.1, read on the forward strand.
AGCAGGAACAAAGTGAACCGGTAGAGTCTGGGACCGCTGGTACGGACTGTCGGGTTGTGGGTCGAGTTCTTGTTTATGTGGCCGAGCAGACCCCGAGGTAGTTTACACGAGCAGCTATTAGCTGCGGGCAGTAAACAGATTAGCGAGCGCGCAGCCCGTGTGTTTGGATCGACTGACACACCCGCACCAGCTCTGCACCAACATGACAACAGGGAAACGCGTTGGCTGACTCACACGGGCGTACGATTCAATTTTAAAACGAAATTAACCACGTCAACAGGAAACTGCCGTCTGTAGCACAGCCCTAATTATACCATAATTCAATTTCTGTCTGTCTATGAATGATAACGAACTAATAATTTTTTTTGATACGATCAGCTAGAGTCCTAGTTTCCGTTCTTGGTTCTAATTATATTTGTAAGCAGAAACTACAATAACGAGTCATTCATTACAAGGAGAACTTGGAAGAGAAAAACATCATTAGGTAGGTGGTCTCTTGCTATTCCAGCCTGGAGGATCAGCGATGGTTCTCGCGCGTTGCATTGTGGAGGAACACCGTACGGTCCCCTGATCGGCCAACCTAATTTTGGATTTTCAAACTCTCTGCTTTGTTTTCTGTATGAACAGTGTATTTTGTTTGGAGAAATGTGTAGATTATCAGGCGGAGATTGGGCACCGTTCCAGCATTCCAGGATTTCAATAGTTTGTCATATGGCTCCAACAAAAAGCCGGTCTATTTTACTAAAAAGGCCAATTTAGAATTTCTTCCCACTCTTTGCCACTAACCCTCTCCTCTCTAAATGACTCTACAATTGGAAATACAAGAAAGCGAGTTACTGAAGGAAAACTTGTAAAGCACATAGGTCTCCGATAAAAAGCAGAGGATAAGAAAAGGCAATATGTGGACCGAAGCAACAACGGAAGAACACCATAAACAAATGCCAGAATACTGGATTCTAAGCTGTAACGCCTACTTACAATTTGATATAAATCCCATAGTAACCAATTGACACCACAGAAAGAAAAAGCAAATGAGGATGAATGACTTAAACTGGTAATATTAAAACAGAAGCATGTTACGAAGAAACTTTCAAATGGAGTAAATGCATCGTTTAGAAAAACCTCTCATTCGGAAGGGTGCGGATTCGAATCAACGTTTTGCCATTCAGATTTTGGTTTTCCGTGGTTTCCTGAAATCACGACAAGTGAATGCCGGGATAGTTCCTTCAATAGACCATAGCCAAAGTCTTTCCGCCTTCCCTTGCGCCAGTCCGCTCCCAACTGTAATGGGTACAAAAAAAAATGCGAATAATTTACATAAAATTGCATATAGTGACAATCCATTACCTTGAACAAGTGCTTTAGTTAAAGATTTTAGATTCACATGTTTTATGTTGTTGTTTTTTTTTAAAAAAAATGCGGGTAGTGACAATCCATTTCCTTGAACAAGTGCTTTAGTTGGAAATTTTAGATTCACTTTTTTTTTATGTAAGTGACGTTTGAAACTTGAACGATTCTTAACGGAATCATCTGCTTACCTCACAACAGTAGATAAATACAGCATAAATTACGATTTTTTTAATGATAAATATTAGTTAACTACGAGTTCTTTCTTGCTGTTTCAACGTTAACGGTGTTCTTATACGTTCGGTTCCAACATGCGTCACTATGGGAGGAGACAACAAATGGCCGACGACTTTGCAAACACCAAATGGTTCACTGTAGTGGTCACCTATGCGAAAAATTTGTAATTCTTGAACTTGAATTCACCAAATTTACAGTCTTGGTATTTATTTGTATTCGTGAGATTTTTTTGCCATTTGGTTGTCGTTTTATTTGAGTCTTCTCTCATCAACCTGTGTTTTCTTTTCTTTTCTAATTTTCTACACAATAGAGCTCTACATCTGATTTTACAATGCATTGAAAAACAACCGATTATGATCAATTGATCAATCATTAGGAACTTATGATTATACATTCTCTGGATATGTGTATCCTGAAAATAAACATGATCATATAGTTTTTTGGAAACTCTCATAAATTGACTTGTCATTCTCAAATTTTTCTCGTTCACGGCTACCATTGTCACTGAACATTGGAAAAGGGTTTTAAGGTACTATGTGACGTAGAATAAAAAATTTAAATCCATAGTCAACCTATGTACTTTTGTGGATCTGAGAAACTATACTGATCAGTAGCTATTACGATAAATAGTTTTAAGAGTTATAGTTGCTGCTTTAGATCGCAGAGACCTTTCTCACATGTGATCAAATATAAGGAAAATTCATTAGGCCAATATTTATGGAAGACAAAGGATGAGGCAATAGTGACAATATCTAGCCAACATAATCCGTTGAAGTTTAATACTGCAAGTATATCATGTCTACTACTCGTTTATGGAAGCTAATCGAATAACAGTAAGTGTCTAGAGAAACATCGGCAGTAAGATTTAGTCAATGCATTCAATACATCTCTGAGTGCCTATCTCTGTCACGTAACATCCGCTCTGCCACTTTCTCCTCGTCCATCCGGTTTGGAGCGGAAAGCACTTGTTCCCCATTACTACTTCTGGTGAAAGGTTTGGATCGTTGCCACTTCGCAGTATTACAGCATAGTAGCGGTGAATTTATCGCCATCCACATGGCTCACTTTGTGTCAGAAACTGGCCACTAGGTCCTGCAAGAGAATACACTTCACTCAAACTCATTAATTAATGCAGGTACGCGGTTAAATTGTGTACCTCGTTTCCCTGTTCCCGGAATAATCTGAAACTGAAATTGCATTTGCCTACCACATATAAACAGAGTAACGGCTAAGTTTGTTTGGCAGAGCTAGACGGAATCGAAGGTTCGTCGGCTGTTAATTTCTACAGTTAAAAGTTCAAGTAATGTGCATGTCACTACTGCAGCAACGTAAAAGCTTCCCGTAAAGGCTTCTGATTTATTGATCCTCGAATTTATTTCCTAGCGTTTCACAAACGAGATCTGAGTATTCCTGACGTTTCCAATTAGTCACTGTTCACATTACACCATATAGCTGGGTTAAAGTCATTTTTCACAGAAAAATAAAATACTTAGAAATCAGATATAGATAAATCAACCTGATAATAGAAAATGTGAAGCAAGTCAGATCTTCGTTCAATTGCCAACAGGAGGCACTGGAAGCTCCAGTGATGAACTTAACGTCAAATATGTTGTTAACTTGGAGCAGTGTATCACACCCAGAAAGAAATACCAAAACAATAGTCCCGCAAATGTTTGACGATAGAGGAATATGAAAGATAATGATACACTGTTCTGTATAAACAAATATGGAATGATGAAATGTCATTTTCTGTGAGTAGGAGGAGGACCTGTTTTCTCTATAATCCCAACTTCCGGTCACGTGACACAAAATGGCGGCTTCCCTTCCCCTTTTCTCCCTCCCCTCCATGACGTCACTTCCGGTTGGCGGGAAATTCAAATCTAGTGCAGTGTTGCCACATTGACGGCATGACGACGGCATATTTCAAATTAAACATATATAACTGTTATTTATTCTTTATTATAGCTGTTATTTCACTTATCTCCAACAATGTTAATCTGAAATCAGCGATATTATTTACGATTGTGTCCTATATGATGTAGATATTCCAGCTGCACAAATGTTGCAATGTAGCATATACACACATCCTGACACCAGGTGTCTCCACCGAACAGCCGATGCAACGAGAAACTTCATCTGCGCATGCGCCGGCCAGAGATATTCCACTTCGCCACGAAATCTTCTATCCTTGTCTTGCGGGGGAAAACCCTAGCCTAAGGCGTATTTGCACAGGTGTCGGTCGACATGTACGCACTTGCTCGGCCGCCGAGACCCTGTTGCGACATGCGCGATAACTTGCATAAGTCTCGCTAGAGGTCAGCACACGGTAGTAGACATTTGCCGCTAGATGGTGCGGGTGTCCCAATATGCGTGAAATATTTCGGGAGTCCGACAGGTTACGAAATGGCTCCATTACAGAGCGATACAGCTAGGCTGGTGTGTGTTTGCCATCCACCATTGTGAAAGCATAGCTGGGTGCCTGGCTGGCGGACAAAGAAATTAGGGCGTCCAATACATATTGCAGAGTCTCAGGCTTCAGGTGTCCTGCATTCCAGCAGGATACATAGAAATTCACTGCGGTTCAAGAAGAAATTATTACGAGATGAGAATAATTATTATATGTCAGTTTTCGTAGAACAAATATAAGAATCTTTTATGGTAGCCTAATCCCTCGCCAGAATAACGTGTTTTAAAAACGAAAATCGAAATTTAGTTTCATTCTGGGCGAACAGAAAAACTGCTTGAGTCTTTGTATTTAATTAAAAAATAAGACATAGACCATGAGAAAGCGTAACTTTACGTTTAAAACGTGATAATGAACTATGGAATGTCCTGACTTAGCTCAAATTCATATCTATACAATGCAGTTCTGATATTCGAGGATGTTTATAACTCTGAGCGAATATAAGCATCAGTAAGGTGGGATTCCAATATAATTAATCGTTAACAGCGTTAATGATAGAGAGAATTCAACTAACGACCTCGGCAGTGTTGGGGCTAGAGTGCCGAAGGTCGCCGGTTCGAGTCCGGCCGCGGTGTTTAAGTGTTTTGTGGAAAAGCCGCAAAGTTACGTAATTTCCACGCCTCGAAAAGCATAAATGTTTCCTTTTAACGGGAAAAAAAGCGTCATAAACTCCAGATATAAATTCTATGTGTACCTGTTTTCAATGAAATTATTTAGCGTTCTAGCCTTGGCATTCGAGAGGACGGCGGTTCCGGGCATCCAGATTTGGGTTTCCAAAATCACTCCAGGTGAATGCGGGGATGCTTCCTTTAAAAGACCATGGCCGAATTCCTTCCCATCCTTCCGTCTCTAAAGACCTCGCTGTTAACATAAATTCCGTTCATCGAAGCAGGCAGACATTAAAAATTAATTCACCGACGAAGAGACGGGAACAAACTCACTTTTTCATTATGAACAATATAATATAAACTCACGAGTGTCACCTACAGTCCGTGTATTTTAAAGGATGTATTAAATTAGGGGTATTTATATTTTTATTTATATTTCTCGTGTCCAGGACATAACAAGTTGAATAAACAAATAACATTAATTAATTAATATTAACTATAAACACAATTATATAGAATGTGACCAGAATTCCGCAATCTTGATGGCCTTCTCGTTTGCCCTGTAAAGGTCGTCGATATTGCAGGTTTCAGGGAGATTCCTGCATATCAGAAGATGTTGTGGGTTCTGAAGCTCGCCACATTCACATAGATCGTTGTCATTAGTGTACCCCCATTTTTTAATATTATATTTACATCGGGACACTTCAGTTCTTAGTCTGTTTAGAGCCTTCCATATAGCATATGGCTGATTACATCCCGCAGCCGGTGCCTCTTTGATGTTCCTCCACCAGGACAAATTTCAAAATTAGGGGTAATGAAATTGTGTGTCTGTGAATGTCATGTCCGTCCTGTTGGTGTGTCTAATTAGCTAGAATAAATTCATTCTCATGCCAATACTTAATAATAATGATGTGAGTAACTTCGGGAATTCGATCCGAGGGGGTGTGCTAGGCGAAAAGAAAACATTAAGTTCTCGCCCGTGTAAATCTACTTATATGTCATTTTCTCATTGCCACAACTATTTACCCACCCAAATTGAGTGTCCTTAGCTTGTCTAAAATTCCAATCAATCCCTTGTGACACATCAGTGATTGACACCTTTAACTGTATTTTACAGCACAGCACGTATGTTCCAGGAACGAAATACGTCTGTTAATCTTACTAATTTCACCCCTGTCGAATCGAAGTACGCCAGTCCTATGTGATAAAAATCGAGTCACGCTAAGGCAGTGCTTTCGCAAAGTCTTCTCCTAATCAGTAGCAGGGATTCCAAGTTCACTTAAGGTGGTTCTACTGCAGTTTTCCAAGAAAATTCTCCCCTTTTCCAGGAAATTATTTTTCAATAAATCAGGACCCAGGGGAGTTCTCCATTCGGTTTAAAATGTTCCCATCTAACGCCAACCTTCGGATTCAGGACCAAGTGTGACATTTGATTGTAATTTCATGCTTCATCCAACTAACCACGATAAAAGTGACATAATACCCTTAGCTAACTTGATCATCAAACAGACATCATAACCCACATTTTCATAGAAGACCCCCACACATCAACAAGTATCCAAAACGTCACCATAGGTTCTATTACGCCTAAGATAGCGCTCACACTTGAACTGTCGTAAATTGTTAGGTCAAAGTGGGTGTTTAGATATTTTATCCACTCAGACCTCATCACTTAAAGTCTAGTGCGAGATTGTGGTCATGGTCAACTTAGGCTCCATACACCACTCAGAATTATTCCACCAATATCCATTCTAACAGCATTATACGCCACCTACAGCCCCTCAACACTCTTCCTATCTTCCAATGACATCCCAGCCCCAGCTCCTTTATTATGTCACTTACTGAATATTTTACACAGATAAATCTAGCTGCCCTCCTTTGCACCTTGCATTTGTGTACAAAAAATGTGGACTCCATACTACACCACACAAGCAATGGTCTGACTGTGGGTTTGTACCCAAGTCCTTCGCCTCTCTGTTAAATGATTTTTATGTAGTGAGAATCAAAATTCACATGCAACACAAACGGCAGTAAACTGTAAAGAGCACATCGAAATGGGAGATTGTCTAAGCCCTGAAACAATGGTTAGAAGCACACGTTGATAATTCTATAACATATATTTAGACTC